>JAODKF010000046.1:28541503-28555213 GCA_026779585.1 Mormyrus proboscirostris
GTGGCTTTCTACTCGTCATGTGCCCTCTTTAATATCAACAATAACGTACCATCTGTGCCAGATGTTTCTTCTCAGCTTTTGCATTACGAAGCTCCCTCTGTTGTCCCCTGAGCAACAAAACAGGAAAAAAGAATACATATATTTTGACACAACAAAAAGCAGTATGTTTTATGTTTAGGTTTCTTTTCAGGTTTTAAATTACTTTCATGATTGTTTTTTTTTCTTTACTTCTGGAGGCCAGCTCTATGAAGTAACTAACATTTATCGTTATTTAATACTAGTGATGCAAATACCTGGCAACTTTATTTAGACTTGTTTCATACATAGGATGTGGCCAAAATCAAACTACAGTAGATCTTTTTAGGTGAACTAGAGTGGGTGCTAAACATTCCTGAAATGTGTAACCCCCCCCATAAGGTAGCCTTAGAGTTTTCAGTTTGGTGATGGAAAATGATCTTTATGCCACATGAGGGGCCACAAATGAGTCGGTAAAATAAGTTGCTTTTATAATGACAGGTAGTCAAGAGGAACCGTATTAAAGATTTATTACCCATATATTGTAAACAAAGTATTCACCTCTGTACGCATTACAAAAAGATTTGCCCTCTCAGTTTGAGCAGGAAGTGGTTTGTAAATTAAACCAGCCGCTGCTCTATCCTGTTACTTGTCGGGTGCCATTAGCCCTTGGCCATAACATCCTTTCTTCCTGCAGATTATTGAGATTATTCTTACTGTATTACTCACTATACCGGCTACTGCAGAAATTCCGGATCGATTTCAGCAGCAGCTGAATGAGGCGGCTTTTGTGTCCCTGTGGAAAATGTCAGTTTCAAAGCATTTCCATTTCACTGCACTTCGCCTGCGAGTAATTAATACGCCGTTTAATTGATGGAAAGCGCACAATGGTTCTGATGGCCGGAGGCAAAAAATGTGGGCATCTGTATGGCTCCATGCCAGGGAAAAACACGCGGACATCACATTTAATAATTGAGAAAAATAAGCTACGACATTAATGTGGTTTTTGATAGAGAGCCCACTTCAAGGAAATGGATCAGAGTTAGTTTTCCAGAGACCAGTCCTGCATGGATACTGCTGGATGTCGTTCCACAAGAAAGGCTGCTTACAGAGCTTAATGATTTAAATATATTTTAAAAACACATTAAAAAAGAAATGTGAATCTCCAAACAACAGTTCGTGAATTAGGAAAGCACAAGTAAAGTATGCAAACTCCACACACATGCAGAGAGCAGTAATAAGGACATCAGCCCTCATTCTAGTTAGCATGAGGCAACAGTGCTACCCAATGAGCCACTGTGCTGCTCTGTTTTTACTGCCAGCAAACACACATACAGTACAGTCAATGCAAAATTTACCTGTGGCGCCCCCTAGACCGTTACCTGGTACTGATGGAGCGTTCCTGGGTTCTTTTGCTAACCCAGATAAATATTTAATCCGTTTGTTGTTCCCCTTTTAGCTACTTATTAACAACTCAAAAGTCCACTTCTTAAAGTTAAATAAAATATTTCAATCAATAAAGAATTGGGAGTTTTAAAGTAAACAAAAGTATGAAATATTAATAATTTGCCTGCACATTACAAAAGAAGTAACTCGAGAAAACAGCTATGTAACTGTGTTACATACCACTACAAAATGTTGCATGCATTACATGATTTAAGCACTAGAGGGTGCATTTTCGCCTCATAACCACCCTCTGAACAAAACATATATTAAAAGTATATGCATAACGTTTGATAGTAATTCAGTTTTGTATTATTTTTAGGTTTTAACTGTATTCATCAACTTTTTCACATCTCCTGATACCTAATATTGACATTATAAGTAGAAACACATATCTCCTACAGAATTCATATAGATATTTGGAAAGTTCTTCAGTTCTTTATTTGTGCTTCCCAAACAGTGTTCACAATTGTCATGACAGCAAAAAAAAAAAAAACAAATAAAACAGAAAACCGTTCATGTTGTGTAGACCAGGTCATGTGACCACATCATGGGGACGATAGCGGTAACCATGGTTATAAAAGGCCGTACCTCGTATCGGACCTTCATACAGAAGGTACCCATGTAACAGGAATGACACCCGTACCAGGCCCCACCCACCCCCCGCCCCCGCCAAGTTTAGAGTGCTTTATTTGTGGCGCATTCCTGCCTCGTCTTTCGCCATGAGGTCTGCGTGACGCTTGCCTTTGCCCGCCAGTATAGGACACCTTTCCGCGCTGCTGCACCGTCGGCTAAGAGAGCCGGTCTTCCGGCGAGTAGGACACATGCGACACGGTGCATGTTCGCCGTCCTCTAGCACCTGCCCCAGGAGGGGACCTCCGCCCGGCCCGGCCATGCGTGCCCCCCGCCCCCCGCGAGCGCCGGCCATGCGGGTTGTAGGCCGCTTCTTCAGCGAGCCCAGTGACAGATGCCGGCGGTATGTGGGCTCGCGGCTCCTGCGAGGTTGTGTGTGGCATGTCGCTTTTTCACGTCTCCTGGCTTCTCCCTGCACCTTTCACCTCCCTGCCCTCCCAGCTGCTCCCTTCCCCCCGGATCTCCTGCTTGCTGTCCTGGGCCACTTTAACTGCCCTACTAACCAGCCCTGCTGGTCTCCGTCTGCCTTCACTCCTCTCAAAGCGTTGGACAAAAGCCCCTTCTGTTATCCTTCTGTTGATAGGTACAGGAATGACTAAGTTTAAACTAATGTAGTTGCAAAACTGGGTTAAAAGCCAAAGTTGCTTAAAGAAGTCAGAGCTGAAAGTATCCCTGTGAAAGCTCATCTGCTACACAAGGCTCTAATAGTGTGTGGTGAGACACTGACTTTACGCCTTGTGTAGCTAAGACAGCACAAAACGTTCATGCCGTCTAACCAGTGAAAACTTGAACTCAAAGTCTTTATGACCGTAAACATGCAAACATCACATGCACTTTCAGGAGATTTAAATTGAGAGCACTGAGCTGAGCCATTGGTGTAAAAGATTGCCAGTTAAAAAAATTAATAATAAAACGTTCAATCTTCTAGGAAAGAGAAGCTCAGCTAAAGGCTTTTCGGCTTTGTCTAGACTTTTCTTTCAGGTATCTAATCTATCAAAAGATTCAGCATTCATGCACGAAGGCCTGAACAGACTGACCCATGACCTGCTAATGAAAAGACACCTTGCAAGATCCTATAAGCGGTATTTCTTCTTGATGTGTAATTTAGCTGAAATTACGAAATCCCCTTTTGTTATAAAATAAAATGCAACATTTTTTAAATCCTTTGTCCATAGTAGGCGCTGATCACAGTGATCCGGCTTTGCTCACAGATCACTGCTAAAAGGTGTCATTTACTCATGGTTACATTCTTATGAAATGCTACTGAGGTCAAAGATCACTTTTCCCACCGGTACATTTGTTTTGTGAATTCAATCTACACGTTTCGTGTGTTCTCGATAAAAATATTAGCATCCTTGCCTTCCGGAATAGGTGATGAGGCGTGTAAGGCCATGGAATAAGACAACAGCTTTTTAGCTTGTTTGGCAGGGTTTCTGCTGGTGTCTTGTTTGTTGGGGGATTGATTTAGATGACCTTTAAGGGGGACACACTCTACAGGCATAAGAGAGTGGCTGGTGAAAGATTGCAGGCTGTCTGGGCCCTATTTGAGGCAGGGTGTTGACTTACTGCTGACGTGCCAATCTTCTCTGCTGGCCCTTCTCATCAGGAGGGGAACATTCCAGAAGGGTAGAGCTATCGGTGGGACCCCAAGAACTGATTGAAGGGGACTGCCAGTACTTTAGCGTGGGCCCTATAATCTGAGATGGGAACAGGGCGAAAAGGTTGCATTTGTTGTTCTAGTGCGTGATTTTCTTTGCTCTGAGGAACCACTTGGTGACTTCAAGAAATGTGTTTTTGCATACATGATTTGTGTCACTGCAAGCAAGAGACATTTCCTCAGTGTTCCCTGAGAATTCCTCAAGAACCGGGAGCTTGTTACAAGCGTCTTTCTGGCCGTAGCAGTTTCTGCAGAGTTGCAGTTCAGTCACTCATAAATGTATCCAGTTTTCTGCATTAAATAAACTCCCACACTTTGCCTAATGCGCTGCAGGTGTAAGTTATGGACTTAGATAGCATCCCTAGGCCAGTGCTTATAGCAGCTTGTAATGCTTTAGCTGGCACTTTCAGGAACACCATGTTAGAGCTCACTGCTAGAGTTTGCCTCTGGAAAAACATTCTTAAATGTATTTGTAAGTGGTTTGGTTTAATATTTTATTCTCTTAAATATTTAATGGAGGTATTTCCAAAAATAATTAAACTTTTGTGTTAGAGGAGTAGAGGCAAACTGGACGGCACCATCCTGGTTAAACCCACATCCTGACATAAAGTTCTATTTTAATAAAAAATATCCAACTAAGTGTGTCAGTCTATACCAGCTTCTAAGCAAATGAATAATGTAAATGCCTCGGGAAAATAGTGTCAGACAAATTAGTTAAATTTTAAAGGATATGAGAGTCACTTCTTCAGAGAATTTAACTCTTCCAGTATGTCTGAAACCAATAACATGTTTAAAGAGATTTTGCAGAATATGCTTCCTTTTGAAAAGGTGGGATGTGGAGGTTTTTGAGCGATGCTGGGGTGTCAGTCTAGGTACAGATGTGAGGGTTGGCCTGTAGGGGGCGATGACGTATAAGCTGTCTTCTGGATGACCAATTCCACTCATTTTCCTAGAGCCTATTATTCCACGCAGAGTTGCTGAAAGCCAGAAGCCTGTTCCAGAGCACAGAGATCGGGGGACACCCTGGAAGGGATTCCAGTACAGCACAGGGCAGAGACATTAAGGGCAATTTAAAGGACAGTCTCCCTTAACCACATGACGATCAACTGTGTGAGGATAGCAGAGTACCCAGGAGGACCATGCAAACTGCGAATGCACAAAGCTGGGGGTGGCATCAAACCCACAACCCTAGAAGTTTCATTCGTACCCTGTGAGCCACCTACTCCAGAGCCCCCAAGAGAGGATTTGTTATTAAAATATGTCTAGAGATGTAACACTTTTCTTTGTTCTTACAGACATGGAGACGACATGATTGTGACGCCTTTTGCTCAGGTGAGTTTGCGTACATGTTGACATGAAATAATACAGTAACTTGTAACTTGAACTTGAGAATCAGGACTGTCCTGCACATGGGTTTGGGGGTCAGGGGGCATTACGGCATATTTTATTTAGTTAAGATGCAAACAATGGGATGTGTGTTACGTGTCTGCTTCCAAATCCTGGCTCAGTTTGGCCGTGGATATAAATCTGAAGTTTAACTGTCAGTGAGCGCATTAAACTCACAAGGTGTTTGACAGCATGTTCTCCATATTGTCTTAACTAACACTGAGTATTTGACTTACTCTCTGTGTATTATATATGCACTGTGTGTCATACATTTATGATGTTTTTCTCTCTTTATTTAAGGTGCTGGCTAGTTTAAGAACCGTGAGAAATAACTTTGCTGCATTAACCAATTTACAGCAGGACAGAGCCTCCAGCAAGTGAGTGACAGCAGTACAGTTCACTTCTGCACACTTTTAGGCTGCAGTGAATACGTTTCTGTCTAATTGCTGGAACGTCTTTAAAGCTATCCAGTTCTGAGTATTTTATACTGAAGGATTGTACAAATACTCCTGTTTATAATGATTTTTATGATTTCTGATTTATTGATTTACTGTTTGTAAGCATAGTTCTGAAAGAATAGGATTCCTATTAGTGCTTTGCTTAATTTCCACCCAGGGACCTCTAATACTCTTTTACAGTGCAGCTGGATAAGTGTTTAACTGTTTTGGTGCACCACCTAATGGTCACTGTCAGAAGAACAATAACATTAGATGAAGTTGTTTGAAGTTGGGTTTCACATTTGTATCACCTATGAAATCAAAATCCACACATTAACTGTAATTTTGTTCTACACTAGCCGATTTGCAGCATTTTGGGATTTTTCTGTTTGTTTTTTTTTCTGTAGGCTTGTCAGTCTAGCGGTTTTAGCTGTGAAAATGATGTCAGCATATCTTACTTGATCCTCTTTTCAGGCGATCCCCCATGTGTAACCAGCCACCAATCACTAAGCCATCCTTCACAGGTACAGTGATTTTTTTTCATTCATGCTGAGGGTTTTTAACTTTCTGTTTGGGTGCTTGAGCAAAATTTGAAGTGCATGGATAGATTGGTGTGTGTGGATAGTGATTCAGGAATGAGTCTGTTTAACACACGCGTATTTCATGTGTGGCAATTCCCAGGAACTGTTTCAGTTTGCTTTTAAATGGTTTCAGTGTAAAGCTCTTTCGTGCCACAGTTATGATTGGGAAGAGGGCACCTATTAGACTCTTGTATGTCATTTCATAGGGTGACTGTACAGATCCAGCCGCTTAAAATTTCCTCAGTTTCCATGACTTACTAGACTTACTAGAATAAATGGTAGGTGTGTGTGTGTTTGTGTGTATGTGTGTTTGTGTGTGTGTTTGTGTGCATGTGATTTGGAGAATGACAGATCATGTAAGAGTCTCATCTTGTTGAGCGGAAGGTCATCAAAATAAGGGTTATACAATCTGCTTTGTGGCGGTGGTGGAATGTACACGTGCCTTTGACATGAGTGTGTAAACACTAGTGTACTGCTGGAAAGGAAGAAGAGTATAACAGCCCTGATGTTTGTTGTTTAGTTGGTGAAGTAGTTGTCATGCAGGAAATCAGAAACCCCATGGAATGATGGAATACTGACTGAAAAAAAAATAGATTAGCCAGTTTGTCTTGGGATGTGCCTGCCATGGCAACAGCTCCTTCCCATGATCCTGGGCCTAGATGCCCTTGTGTGTAATGCCAGGTGACTTTGTAACTGAGGAGACACCAGAATTACATATGAACAGCACTTTATGCCACATGGATGCTCCTTCCATTATGTTGTCCACAAAATTTTATTGGTAACCAAATTCATCAGTAACATAACTGGGTCTGTCGCATCTCCATCCTCAGATCCTTCTCCCATAACTGCTAATGCAGTGTAGCGTCATGGTTGTCTGTTGGACTTAATAAAAAAATGCAATGACTGTCTTTAAAAGCCACCACGTGGCACTGGGGTGGCAGGTCGCATCCGGGCAGACGCACGGCCTGAAATAGCCTCAACCTTGTTCGGTTATCCTGGAGTTGGTGGGACTCTGCTCTTCTCCCCACATCACGCACCTCCACGCGTAATGCCAGCCTTCTCATTCATATGCCAAGCCACCTGGCTCTTCTGCGTTTGCACCATTACACATGTCTGTTGCTCTTCTCCAGTTACACACGTGCTACATCACACGCTTCGCTTCTCCTGTTACAGAACCCACACCCCCCTCCCCCCCACCCGGCTTCCACACATAGACACACATGAGTGCTTGTGCTTCCCTTCTGTTGACGTGTAAATACACACTCTGCACTGTTGGTCACACACACACACACACGCGGACACAGACACACACACCTACCGACCTTCTCCTGCCTCCCTAAGCCACACACTGCCCTGCTTGTGGATGCCTTCCATTCCACAGTAAGTCATTCTCCAAATTCTCACAGGAATCGTTTACGCTGATGGTCGCCATGACGTCCTGGGCGTGAGGCTGGAAGGCCAAGCATTCATGCACAATGTGTATATCTCTTCCACTTTCCAAGGGATCTGTCCCTGTGTACTGGAGGTCATGGGTTTGAATCCCATGGATGGCAGAGGAATCATATCACCAAGGCCCTGCTCCAGGGTATTTCCATGCTGTCTGCCCCAAAAAACTGTCACGTATCACCAATTCTTACATGTGCGTCTGTGTCTCTTATGGAGAGCAAGATGATGCATGGAAGACAACAGGACTCACACACACTCTGACATAAAACATGACATTTAGTTAATGTGTAAGTAAATATCATCATGCCGCCTGACTACATGTAATGGTGGTTAATGTACATGTCATGATGGCCAGCATATAACCGCTTTCAAAACCACACCCCCCATGGCAAGTACAGAAACAGTCATTACGGTGTCTGTCGGCTTTCCCCTGGAAATTTCCTGAGCTCGGTTTGAAGCCTGCTGCTGATGGCCATCCTGTACACTTACGCACAACTTTTTAGGTTGCGGTATGGATCAAATGAGAAGGAAAATTTAGATTGGAAATAAGAGTCAGTAAATGCGTCTTGTTCAGAGTGAGATTTGATTCTGTTGAAAAGTGTGACGTGACACTCCAATGGGGCAGCAACTGGTGCAGTGGGCTAAGCCTGTGTGCCTGTAATCACAAGGTCGTAGGTTCAAACTCAGCCTCAGCATGTCTGCAGGTCCCTGAGTAAGACCCTTAACCCCCAGCTCCCTGGGTACCCTAACAGGTGGCTTTCTACAAAGAGTGAGTTGAGGGAGGTGTAAAAAAGAACTTCCCCACAGGGATCAATAAAGTTGTTATTACTATTACTAAATCACAATGGAACTGAACTGGCATGAATAGATGTACCTCTGCCTTATGTACTGTAATACTGTATAAAAAATATCGTTTATGGAACATTTACTTCAATCTTATTTATTTTACTACACTGAACTTTATATTGTGCGAATGTATATGTGTGCATATATGTATATATACACATACTTATATATCCAAATAATATACTCAGTATATGTATGATATATAATACACACTATTATACCATTTACTGCAAATAGAAAATAGAAATAAAAATCTTGGTTGCAGGCCTGCGCGTGTGATAGGTGGTTGCTTTAGTGGTTAGTGATACTTCATAATCGCATGCAATAAGAGAATGAGTAGACTCTTTGAGGCAGGACACTTTCATTACACTCGGTTCCTGGCTGTTGCTGTGGGCAGCATGTAACTTTTAATGTGGACACACAATCTGCCCTGCAATGGCGACCCCTCTTAGCCAGTGTCGTTTTGTTCCATGCTGTTAGACTTTATTACACTTAGGAGCTGGGAAGTGAGCTGTATGCGTTTCTCTGCATGCGGCTGAGGCCCATGGGTGTGGCCTTCGATTCTGACATCCTCTATTTCCCAGGGAAATGATAAGCAAATTCTAGGTTTCAGAAAAGAAAGTCAGGGGCCTGTTTGCTTTAGCCGTAACCTAATTACTTATAAACCACAAAAGCTTTATGTAAAGTAACGTCCTGGAGAGTAATTGAGATGTGGGCTTCACACCGATCCGTACCCAGGTGCTTTTCCCCTCCCTGGCCTTTGCAGAATGGCCGGCTCGGGGCTTGCGTCGCCAGGAATCCATTATGACGTAAAAACATTTAGTTTTGTTACACTAGGTCAGATAATGACTGCTTCAGTGGGAAGAATTGGTAATTACAGGCTGGAAGCTGACTGTCACGGTTCAGTGGCTGACGCTGAGAGCTGACACGCTTCCGGATAGCATTAAAAGTAGATTCCTGTTTACTGTACTCAGCTTTTCATGGCCCTCACGGACATCCTTTTACGAAAAGACTCCATGTTTCACTTCCCAGGTGCTGAAGGCAGATCAGAATTGCTTAATTGTGTGTTTCAATAAAGTATTAACTGTAAGAAACTTGAAATATGGAATCCCCAAACACAAGTAATGTATCAAGACTACATTCAGGGCAACTGGGCCGGTTGTGCTGCATTTATTCTGTGCTATTTTCCTGCTACTGATAACAGCTGTCGGCATTTAGCCTTGAATGCTTAGTATTTGGCTACATTTGCAGCGCAGTAAGATGGAAGCTGATATATAGTTTGTACTGTGTTGCTACAGATCTAGTACAGTTGCTGGTTTAGTATCTATTTAGTGGAATAAATGGCTACACAGTTTACGTGCCCGCCTGCTTAGCCTGTGCCGACGCTGCAGAAGTCAAACGTCTCATGGTGCCTCTCTAATGAACTGAAAGGACAGTGAAACAGTGGGCTTGTCGTCTGTAATGATACCGTAATGCACAGTCTGTCATTGATAATGAGCCTTAGCGAGGCGTAAACATCTGCTTGTTTACGCACATTATTTAAATCTTTTCAGAGCAAAGATGCTGGTAATGGTAAATTCCTGGAGGATCCTTACAAAAATAATGCGACAAAAATGTGACATGTAGATGTTTTTCAGCCAGGAATGAAACAGACTGTGTTTTTTAAGAGAATGAAGCTTAAACTCTGAGTAAGTTTCCTGAGGAATATCGTGTTATTATGGTGATGAGGGTGAGGATGATTAACAGCCAGCATACAATAGCAGTGGTGGAGATGCTGATCCTGATGAGGAGGATGAGAATCTGAAGCCAGAGATGGACGAGGAGCTGGCAGAGCAGATGGCAGATGAGCAGAGTCTGGTCCCGCTCTGTCTGTACACTCCAGTCCACAGTTTGGCCGCAGCCCGCCGCGGCTGAGCAGAGTGGCCTCTGAGGGCTGGCGTCTGATGTCGCACTGAGCATGGGAAGAATGCCACTGACGTCAGCGCTCGCTCTGCCTGGGAGCGTGGCACCCCTGCTCAGGGGGAGCGCACCATTACTGGGAGAGAGGGAAGGGGGAGAAACAGGCAGGAAGAAAGAGGAGGGAAAAAGAGGGGCGATGCAGAGAAGAGGCACTGAAGGAGGACGGGGAGATTGAATAGGAAGGGGGAGAGTCACAGATGTAACAGGCAACAGTGTGTGTAGAGTTTTATTTCACAGGCGCACACTCGCACACAGTAATGCAGGGGGCACAGGATGACGGTGTCTCTCTCATGAGGGGAAGTGTAGTGCAGCCTGGATGGGAGTCTCACATTGACTGGACATGTCTGCCTTTCCACTCTGCCAGCTCATCTCAATGACCTTCAGTGAGGGCGCTGGGGAACGGTCCCCCGTCATGCCGGAGTCGACTGTTTCCGGGTCTTCGCAGATTCCCAGTCCCACTGTAAGGGCATTAGCCCCCGAACAGTATACCTGCATCGGCCTTTAGCCGCCATTCACCAGGCAGCGTTTCCCAGCGGATCTGGAGATCCTGTCAGCCAAGTGTCTTCCTCGAGAACTCTGGCACTCCAGCAGCCCCGGTAGCTGGGATTCATGGGAGGCCAGAAACATTCTCCATGTTTCAGGCAGGAAATCATACACCCTTATTTTGCATATTTGCTCTCCTATTTCACGGTCTAAAATTAATCAGCCATTTAAATGTTTTACAAGCCAGTTTTCTTCCCCTAAAAAGTGCTACGTCAGCCATGTGTTTTACATCTGTCTTTCATGCAGCTGGTTTCCTCACAAACTACGATCGCAATTTTCCCACTACAAAGGATCTCAAGTACAATGCGCTACTCTTAATCATTACTGCATGTTATACATGTAGTAATGTAAACCTGCACTGTTATACATGTTTTTGCAGCAGATGACTTTCTGATGCCCTGGTACCTGCACTGTCATACACTTCGGAGTTAGAAGTACCTTAAACTGCTCTCTCTCGTACACAGCAGTGTCACCTGCTTCATATTATGAACAACTGCTACCAAAGCTTGGCTCCTTCTGCCTTGCATTTTAGACACCAAGTTGCATCATTTCAAACTAGCAAGGAGTTTTGTTGGAGACCATTTTCTTGACCAGATAAATGCCAGTAACATGTGTTCTCTCTCAGTATTTTTATAGTACTCAAATACCTAATACTTCTTACCACTGTTTAGCTGACATGCATTACGTACTAATACTTTAGCTACTTTACACTGTCCTTTAATTAAAGGCAACAGAAAGTCATCTTTATTCACTCTGCTTTTAAGCTTATAATTATTCCACCTTTGATTAGAATTTTATGTGCTATTTGCACGCATGTTTTTTTCCTGTTCTGCTCCTAACTGCTTCTTCCGCGGACAGCGAGTCACGTCACACACTTCTGAGGGGTCTGTGTTTTACGCGTCTCAACGTAAACTTTAAGCCGACCCAAGATTGCCGCAGATTGCTAACTGCTGCTAATTAAACTGTCCATGCTAGAGTGTGGTTTTCCTTTCCAAGTGGTGTCCCCGCCCTGCGGCTGGCGTGGTTCAAACCCCAGCTGTGTGTCATATGGGCCCAGCTTCACCCAAAGGTGTCATGGCAACGCTCTTAAGCGACATAATGAAAAAAGCACCAAAAGTGCATCAACAGTATGGCTTGAGCTCCAGATCTGTCATAGTGGTGGCATCTGGCAGCATAACAGGGAAATATAGCCGGTGAAGGGGATACTAAACTAATGTTGATTCCCCACAAGAATAATAATATACAGTAAGTTAGTACTGCGCAGTGCATTAAAAATTCCACAGATATGTGCGTTCAGAAGATTCTGACTTGCTGCCCCTGTGAGCAGAGCACAGTGTGAATGACTTTGCCTCATGGCACAGGTGGCAGAGAGAGCATAGAAATACATTTGGTCCTTTTTACATAACACATGTTCTTCATGAGACTCAGAGACGTTCGCAGGTGAGAGGAAAACTTTGGAGTCAGAGCACCGGCTCAGTCAGCATCACTGGAGCCATTTATGTCAGGAGCCTAACAGCCCAACATCACTCGTCCCAGAGCTATGGCAGGGACACGGATACCCCGGCAGATTCAGAGGGCCCAGCACTTTACAGGGGCCTTTCAATACCCTGGGGGCCCAATGTGACATTTTGTCAGGGGGGCCAGAATTTCAAACTATACTCCTGTCTTTATAGACCATAGGATTTGAACCAACCTTCCAATCACGGATATAGATTCGTAATCTGCAGAACCACAGATCACCCCAGTGGGCCTTCTTGAGCATTTCAACTATTCAAAAATACATTTACAGTACCTAAAATCAGTTAAATGTAAATGAAATAAGTAATTTAACAGGTGTTTAAACGTAACTTTTTTTGCGGGTTATACAGTTAATATGTCATATCCAAAGTATCAATATGAGTTTAGTTCACCTTCATTATTATTTGATACATAATTTTTTAATGCAGACTTAAAGTGGGGAAGTTATTGAGACTTTACACATATTTTGTATGTTTCTGGGTTAATTTTGCCGTTTAATCTGCTACAGTAGCTGCGCAGTTGAAATTTAAATACTCTTCCTGCCAACTTGCTGAGCAGGTCCTTCAGAAATAGCAGGTGCTCCTGTGGAGTTTTGAACAGGATGTTGTCACAAAGGACAGACAGCATGTAGGCGAATAGTAAGATTGAAAATAAGGATGTTGTGCTTTCTGCCCTGTGAATAGTGGACTCTGTGGGTATTAAGCATTACTTGGACCCGAATTGTATCAGAGAGAAGTGTACATCTCTGTTTCCAAAAAAGTTGGGACCCTGTGTAAAATGTAAATAAAAACAGAATGCGGTGATTTGCAAATCATATAAACCCATAATTAACTGACAAAGACAACGTATCAAACATTGAAACAGAAATTAAACTGCTTTATGACAAATATATGCTCAATTTGAATTTGTTGCCAGCAACATGTTTGAAAAAAGTTGGGACAGGGGCAACAAAACACTGGAAAAGTTGTATAATGCTAAAACAAAACACCTGGTTGAATATCTCACTACTAATTAGGTTAATTGGCAACAGATCAGCGAGATGATTGGGTATAAAAAGAGCCTCCCAGAGCGGCAGAGTCAGCACTCTGTGAGGGTAAATAGTGCAACAATTTAAGAATCATGTTCCTCAATGTAACTTTGCCAATGATTTGGGAATTCCATCATGTACAGTATAGTACATAATATCATTAAAAGATTCAGAGAATCCGGAGATATCTCTGTACGCAAGGGACAAGGCCGAAAACCA
>JAODKF010000046.1:28555313-28578821 GCA_026779585.1 Mormyrus proboscirostris
CCCCCCCCCCCCCCCCCCCCCCCCCCCCCCCCCCCCCCCCCCCCCCCCCAATAAGTACAGCTCGCCTATCAAAACTGTTTACCCGACGGAGTAGCTGTGCCGCCAGGTTGGCCATGACCCATGAACCTGCCCCCCCTGAGACTCTTGTTAGACAAAAATGGCTCCTGGTTATTAGGGGATCGACTGCTTGCTTTCATTCCGCGTGACCGTTATCAGGACGCCGCCGCATATTTTATTTTCAATCAAAATCACAGAGGATTAATGACCAGGTTTGTCAGACGCCTTTGCTGGCGGATTTAACAGCGAGCCGGATTCTTCCGTGAGTGGCGGCACTGGACATCGGGCGCGGCGAGGCACCCGACACCAGCTGCTGGGCACAGCTCGCATGTGCGATGCGTCGGCACCCGGTGCAGCCTGCACCGCGGGCAGCCGGGGGCGGTAATATATGCACATTATTACATGAATGACACAGGAGCAAACAGACAAAAGCAAAAAGTGTGATTTAATTCAGAGGGCATTTCACAGCATATTCTGCACTGGGTGTCGGTAAATATCATGGTAAAAGTCATCAAGCTTTTGTGCGCAACCTTCATGCGATTTTCTGCAGAATAAAAAGCCACAGGAACCTTTCAGCTTCACCTTTTCCATCATGCTTTAATTATGTTTGTGATCTTTATTTCACTTAAAATGCACAATAATAGTTTTATGTCTAGGAGAAAACTCAACATTACATATTTTAGTATAGAATCCCGTTTCCAAAAAGTTGGGATGCTGTGTAAAATGTAAATAAAAACAAAATGCAGTGATTTGCAAATCATATAAACCCATATTTAATTGAAAATAGAATAAGGACAACATATGAAATGTTGAAACTGAGAAATTTTATTGTTTTATGACAAATATATGGAAAAGACTGGAAAATGTGTAATGTTAAAACAAAACACCTGGTTGAATATCTCACTTCTAATTAGGTTAATTGGCAACAGATCAGCGAGGTGATTGGGTATAAAAAGAGCCTCCCAGAGCGGCAGAGTCTCTGTGCAGTGAGGATGGGGAGAGGATCAGCACTCTGTGAGGGTAAATAGTGCAACAATTTAAGAATCATGTTCCTCAATGTAACTTTGCCAATGATTCGGGAATTTCATCATGTATAGTACATAATATCATTAAAAGATTCAGAGAATCCGGAGATATCTCTGTACGCAAGGGACAAGGCCGAAAACCAGTACTGGATAGCCGTAATCTTCAGGTGGCACTGCATTAAAAACAGACATGACTCTACAGCTGAAATCACTGCATGGGCTCAGGAACACTTCCAAAAGCCATTGTCTGTGAACACAGTTCGTCGCTGCATCCACAAATGCAGGATGAAACTCTTTGAAGCAAAGAAGAAACTATATCTAACCATGATCGAGAAACGCTGCTGACTTTGAGCCCAGGCTCAGGCTCATTTAAGATGGACTGAGGCAAGATTGGAAAACGGTCCTATATTCCAACGAATCAAAATTTCAAGTTCTTTTTGGAACGCCGCCTCTTCCAGACCAAAGAGGAGATGGACCATCCAGCTTGTTTTCAGCAGACAGTCAAAAGCAGCATCCGTGATGCTGTGGGGCTGCACTAGTGCCCATGGCTTCAGTAGCTTTGCACATCTGGGAAGTCACCATTCAAACTGAGCAATATATACAGGGTTTGGAGCAGCATATGCTGCCATCCAGACCATGTCGTTTTCAGAGAAGGCCTTGTATATTTCAGCAAGACAATGTCAAGCTGCATTCTGTGCGTATTACAACAGCATGGCTCCGCATTAGAAGAGTCCGGGTGTTAGACTGACCTGCCTGCAGTCCAGACCGACCTCCCACTGAAAACATTTGCCGCATCATGAAACAAAAAAAATGGCAAATGAGACTCCAAACTGTTGAGCAGTTGAAATCCCATATCAGGCAAGACAAACTTTCACTTACAAAACTTACAAAACTCCAGCAAACGTTGTAAACGAGTGCTGTTTAAAGAGGAGGGGATGAGTCACCATGGTAAACATGCCTGTCTCAGCTTTTTTGAAACGTGTAGCTGGCATCAAATTCAAATGAAGAATATATTTGTCATAAAACGAAAACTTCAGTTTTCAGCATTTAATATGTTGTCCTGGTTCAATTTCCAATGAAATATGGATTTATATGATTTACAAATCATTGCATTCTGTTTCTATTTACATTTTACACAGCGTTTCTGGAAATGGGATTATAACTGTGAGAATAGTTTGAATATCACCCAGGAAAAATTTTGGAATGTGTTTGATCTTATTTACTCTTCGCACAGCTTGAGACTTGAAAACTTTTTACTGTTAGCAGCTTTCTGTAATGTAATTTATATTTTAGATTAATTACAAATTGTTTGGCTATGGCAGTTCACTAACACAATGACATTTCTGGCGCCAAAATGTCATTTGAAATCGGCTATAGGATTTTATCTAAATGAATAAAACCTCACCTGGGGCATTGAGATGTTAAAAACTTTGTGAGATGTTATTAGTCTTGGTTTCTTTAGTTCAGTGACACACGTGAGAAGGGAGTTTGTGTGGTTCTTTGAGAGCCTGTCTGCCTTTCCTGTAGCCCTTGTGATATATTAGTGCTTTTTAGAGAAACACTGGCCTACACTTAGCCTCATTAAGCCATACACTCCTTCCACTGTCATTTTAAAATGTTCCAGCACCTCACAACTAAACATCAGTGTCATGGCTCTCTCCTTGCGTTCGGGGGGAGTACTCAGTGAGTCACAGAACAAGTGTGCGGACATTGTTTTATCAATGGAAAAATCTGCTTTAGATCCTGAATGTGTTTAACTCGCTAGGATCTACTGACAAAGGTCATACTACATGCTGGAATTCTGGATCGGCACGGCAATGTGCTCAGGACCCAGTCCCGAAGCCTGCCTCTCTCCGAGAAAACGCGGAGAGGCTCTGTGCAGCACAGATGAGGCTTTGGCTCCGCGCTCCCGCTTCCAGGCCGGGATTTGGCTGCAGCCCGTCCCCTCTCCGTGCAGCGATCTCAGCCTTCAGGATCTGCTTCAAAAGAAGCAGCACTCATGGTTAGCTGCAGGATGCCTCCTCAGCCCTGAAACCACAGTGCAGAGGAGAATCCAATCACTTTGTTTTTGTTTTAAAATCAGTTTGGAAGTGAGCAAATTGGGGCCGGCGTGTGTGCTGGAAGACTGCAGGAACGGGAAACTGTGTCTGCCTCACTCTGGACGTGACTCCGTCTGTTTGACTGGGCGTGCGTGTGCGTGTGTGTTATGTGTGTGTGTCTGTATGTGTCTGCTCGCTGCCCCCCACCCCCCGCCCCCAGAAGCTGCCATGCTTCGCCATGCCTTCTTTGTTATGGGCCGTGTGAAGCCAGACTGATTCCGAGGAGCTCCGGGCTTGCAGAGAAATCCCAAGACAAACATGGATGTGTTTATGAGACTGATTTTTATCCTGCTACAGGACTGGAATTATACTGATCGGAATAAGGCGCATCACAGTCCGGATTATTGAGACCTGTCTGTGTCGGCGCATGTGTGTATGCCTGTGCGTGTGTTTGCGTAAGCGTGCCTGTGTGTATCTGTCTGTGTCGGCGCGTGTGTGTATGTCTGTGCGTGTGTTTGCGTAAGAGTGCCTATGTGTATCTGTCTGTGTTTTTTGTCTTTATCTATTCCAAAACAAGGGAAGTGAGCCCCGACTACGCTCTCCCCGTTGCTGTGTTTTTTTTTTTTTTTTTTTGAGGTGGGGGGGGGAGTGACTGGGACTGCGCGTGGCGAAGGGACTGTGGAGCGTGACTCCTCACTTGGACCGCTGCTCTGTGGTGGGGACGGGGAGGGGGACAGAGCGGATTCCCCCACCGGCCGTTAGTTGCGTTATGAAGAGTCACCCATGCGTCCACACCGGGCAACACGACATGACCGTCGACGGAGCGGCGGAGCAGCCGCCGGGAGCCACCGCCAGCCCTGTCAAGAGGCTGAAAACTGACCCGCTGCTCCGCTCTCTCCCTCCAGAGGAGGCCTACCAGAAGCTGGCCACCGAGACCCTGGAGGAGCTGGACTGGTGCCTGGATCAGCTGGAGACGCTGCAGACCAGGCACTCCGTCAGCGAGATGGCCTCCAACAAGGTGAGCAGCGGCACCTGTGTGCCGCCTTCCAGGCGCCGTGACGCCGGGCCGTGAGCGCGGCAGCTCGGGGCTGTGGAGATGTTACAGCTGGGTCATGAGTAGCAACGGCGCTGCCTTGCCAAGCCTGTAATAGGTGCTCCGCACAGTAGCGGGAGCGGCGGCGGTCTTGGGCAAAGCCAAGATGGCAGAGTGACGGGTGTCACGCACAAACGGAGGCCGGCTTACTGCTGGAGCCCCATCATTCAGAAAAGGCAGCTGTGTGGCCGGTTGCTTGCAGCTGATTCCTGCGATAAATGACTCCCGCCGCTGGGAGATGTATGACTGTGGCAGGGCACTGGAGTCTGTATCTCTCTGCACACATGCAGTGTGTAAAGTGTGAGGGACGCTTTGCTCAGGGCTGTGTGGTGTAGTTGTTGTTGTTGTGCTTATAGCTGTCTAGCTGACTGGCACAGCACTGGCAGGTCGCATGTTTGTCAGACCGATAGACGTCACCGTTTGTCTCTCACATTCGCAGTGAAAATTTCGGCGAAAAATGACCGGATAAAGAAGGGTAGCGAAGCTGGTGTTTGTGTCGTCTGGATGTGCCCTTTCTGAATCTTGATGTCTTTGCTGGGACGGGTTTAAGAGTGAATGTCTTCAGGCTGGTGTAGCCTTACGCATCAGCGGTGAATAACTGCAAGGGGATGGCGGCTTGCAGAACCAAGGAAGGGATGCGAACTGTTGCAGTGAAGGTCGTCGGTTCGAGGAGCATTGCTCGTGTTGTTGGGGCTGGGGGTCCCAGTCATGTGTGGCTTTAATTGCAGCTGGAGATAATGGTGCCATGTGCTGCCTCTCATGCCCTGTCTGTCAGCATGGCGTCACACCTCATTCCCCCGATGCTCTTAAGTGCCTTGTTTTATTTAGCTCATACAGATACTGGAGCATTTGTCCATGTGACAGTTTTAAAAGGCTGACCTGTTTCCAAGTTCATAACATCTGTCACGTATACCACATCTGTCACGTGTACCACAGCTGCCACGTGGCTCCGCCCAGGGCCTCGAACCCATGTATGCTCATCCAGGAAATACTAACCCTCCTCAGATCAGGAAAATGTATTTTTGAATTGTCCAGGGTGTGAGATGTGCAGGTACTGAGGATCAGGATATTGAAGACTCTGATAGGTGGGAGCATTACTTAAAGTTGCTTTGGAGGTCATTTAGATTTGTGTCCCCAATATTTTAATACATTCTGTTGTCTGCTGCTAAAACCAGAGTCAACATAGAGTCCATGAAAGACGTCTTGGGTTCCCCCAGGGGAACCCTGCCAGTGTTTTAAGCAGGATGTATCAAGCATGTGTAATCAGCCTTGTGAAGGTCACCTACTGGGTGTACACTTGCTGTGGCCAACTAAACACATTCCCTAGGTTTTAGTTTGTTGGGTAGATAAATCACATTTCAAATATGGTTACACATGCAGTATAAATGAAAACATTTATGACTGTAATGCACCTAAATTCATTCAAGTGCATTACAGTTAGTCACTTTTTTATTTCAAATGTTTCAAATGTGTTTATATCTACTGTATATTACTCTTGAGCTGGTGAGTTGAATATTGGGAATTGACATTAATCTGCTGATTCTCCTGGAATTTCTCTGATTGGCTGCATGAAGCAGGGGTGAGATTAATTGTTGATTTGGACAGCAACACTCGTTTTAAGGTATTTGCAGTAACAGTACAGCTGTTTAACCCCAAATATTTCAAATAAATGTTATTCTCTATGAAATATGTGGTTTCTCTTTGTTGAAAACGTTGTTAAATGGTGTTTATCTAATATTGTAGATGCCTGTTACTCTGTACAGAGCGAGTAGGATTTTTGTACGATTCACTTTAAAGTAAATGAGGAGAGGGAATCGGTGGCTTCGTTAAATGTTTGGCCAGTAAAGACACCCAGGTCAGGCTGTGGCCTGAAGCAGAGTGTGAGGTGTGTCATTCCCCTGGCTGATCTCTCAGAGGTGTTCAGGTAATCGGCTGGTATCGCCTGGCTGCGGCATAAACGCCTCCAACAAGCAGAGCAGGTGGAATAGTTGTAAGCAGGGACCCGGGCAGGAATCCTGCGTCATTTAGCCCCAGTGATGCCGTTTGTACCCCATATCTGCGTGGTAATATGGAGTTGGTCCTTGGGACTACTCTGTCTGACAAGTTTCACTCTAAGATTCAAAATTTGAGATGTTTTATTGGTCATGTGCAACAAGTGTGTTGGAATGCTGACTCGTCCAACCACACCCAGTACTGGAAAAAACTAACCATATACAATAATACTTCCAAGAGCTGACTTCACTCTAGTGAAAAGCACAACACTTTTAAATACACTGCAATTTCAGCTAAACTTTGAGTTTTGTCTACATCTTCGGGCATCTCACGTGATTGTGAGGCAACATACGGTGTACATCAATGTGCTACAAGCCGCAGAAGGTTATCTATGTAGGAGTAGCTTAGAGCACAACAAAGAAATCATTCATAAATCTTTTCGCAGCTGATAGTAGGTGCTCCTTCTGGAACATTGGACTCGCATTGGACCCCAACCGGCTACTTTCAAAAGAGTTTTGGTGAATCCCCCAAATTACTTACAAAGGAGCTCTATTCTTAGAGAGCTTAACATGTGCAAAGCCTAATGACCCAGAGATTTTGACTCCCTTTTTAAGCAGCTGCAGAGGTCAGCTGGACATAGCACCTGGGTCCCCTCATCTACAGCTCTGACTCGGCCGGGCTGTGATTACAGCAGGCCCCTGCACACTCTCTGGCATGCAGAACCAAGGCTGCTTTTCTCTGATGTCATTGGATGCCAGGCAACTCTTACTGCGTGTTTGTGTGTGTGTGCGTGTGTGTGCATGAGTGTGTGTGTGTGTTTGTGTGCGTGAATTAGGTTTATATTACATTGTGGGGACCAAATGTCATACGCAATGTAATAAAAACCTGTTTTGACATTGTGGGGACCATTTTTCAGGTCCCCAAAAAGATCTGTGAATGCAACCAAAAAAGTAAAAATGCCCTATAAAAATGAATGGAGAGTCCCCACAAAGATAAGAACATGAACATAAGTGTGTGTATGTGTGTGTGTGTGTGTGTCTGTGTGTCTGGTCTGCTGGGTGTGTGTTAATCGGGGGCAGTGCAGCTGATGAAAGACCCCCATAGCCAGAAACCCGCCTCCCTGTGGACAGATGCAGTCAGAGAGCACAGTAGGCGCAGACGGAAGGACAGATGTGTGTTTAGCGAGCGGGACACCGGTATGAAGGCCTACAGGTGTGAGGGACGGCGGACTGACGGCCAGGGAGGCAGTCACTCAGAGAGCGAGATGCGCCGGTGAGGCACACAGACAAACAGAGACGTGTCTCGGTCTCCATGGCAACGCACACAAAGTGCCCGCGGCTCGGCGGTGGCGGCGGTGGAGCGCAGGCAGGAATTTGTAAACGGCGGAGACGCGCATCTTTGGAGAGCCGAGCCGGAGGCGCAGCAGACGAGACCATTCGCCGCGGATGGGGTGGGAAAGGAGAGGCACCGGCGTGTGTCGCCGCTCGCCGGAAAATCCCCGATACCTTAAGCGTGCTTTCCATGCTCAGCGATGCGCTTCACGCTCTCTCGCAGGCTGTTATATGAACACTCCTTTTTTTCAAATGAACAATGAATAAGATAGTCTGCTCATTAATATTCATATAAGCAACAATATTTGCAGTGTAGTGTAATTTCTCAGCGTTCATTAGATAACAAAAAAATAAAAAATACAGAGGTTTGACGTACTGCGGCACACTGCAAAAGCGCCATTCTCATAACACTGGGGCATAGTTTGGGTTCTGCAGCCTGACACTGTAGCTTCTCTTACACTGGAAACAAAGCAAAGGCATGACCCACCTCTCAGTTTCTCTCTGCCCTCTCTCTCCTCTCTCTTTCTCTCCCTTGTTCTCCTTCTCTTTGAATTCTAGTTTCAATTTCAAGGTTATTTGTTTGGACAGCAGGGTACCTGCATTGCCCAAAAATTATTTCAAAAGCATTTTACAAATTTTAATGACACAAGCTTAGGAAACAATAATTATTAAGCAAACAGAAATTCATCCTGTTCGTTTACACTTAAAATCTGTATTGATATATTAATATAATTCGCACACGCTTCTTGTAAACAAAGAATCACATTATTCTCAAATGTTCTCATGTATGTTTTCCTTTTATTACATGCACAAAAAGAAATTGTAATTGACCGTGTTGCATATTTTGTTCTAGCTGTACAATTGATTATTTCATAACCAGTACTCTAGGTTTAGGAGAAACAATAGAAAAACAAATACAAATTAGTTATATATGTATGAAATAGGGCGGAATGTCTTGTCTCAGTTTTGGCTGCATTTTGATGTCCACATGGTTAGGAACAAACATTTTCCTTTTAGTCTTGCTGTGGCTTCAGTCCGGATCAGTCTGGATTTTTCTCATTCTGGATCCACTTGGAAAGTGTGATTCCCTCCCCCATTTTAATTTGTCAAATAAATTACAGATGAAACGAATTTGGATTTCGTCATGTCATTACATTTTGAATTATTTTCCAGGTTCAGATGAAAAAGTTTGATTTATACGGCATGAATGTTTTGGGGATTTCACTGCAGGCGTTGTCTGCTGTGAAGATGGGAGGATTCCTTTAGAGAGAATGACGTGTTTCTGTATTATGCTTTGATGTGGCAGGGCGGCTGGTTTATTCTTTATCTTATCCTTGTGTAAAGAAAATAAAATAAAAATCAGAGCGGGTAATCACATGACAAGTATGATCATGTCCTTTGCGTGTGCGGGACTTTTGTTGCATGAAGGGTTGTGTGGTTCTTTACCAACCCCGCTATCCACAGTAGTCCAGATGATTGATTGATTGATTGATACATCAACATTCTTCAATAAAGACCCAGGGGTTATCTGGGTTGTAACTCTACCCTTTAACCCAGAAAAAACCGTTTAACACATCATTCCATTGTCAAACATGTGTTTTTGTCTGAGATTAATACACATGCTGAGGGTCTGTGCTCTGGGTCCCACACAATAAGGGACTCTGCAAAGCTTCCAAAAAGTACTGCTACAGGAAACACCACATATATCATTTATCTACAAAGTAAAAGCATAAAACGGAACAAATATGGGACTGATACAACAGTGCAGAATGGGCCAGGGGTTGCATGGGATGCGATGGGTGTGAGAGTGGAGTCAAACTGGTACCTAGTTTAATGGGAGCTAGATTACAGTATTTAAATGGGACACAGCGGTATATACACAGTCAAGCAAATGTAATGCAATGGAAATTGTTTTTTCACAAATGTGGCAAAATCTGGTGGTGTAGATTGCATATTTAAGATTTAGACAACAAGTGATTTAAAGTTGAGATTTATTTGATAATTGTTGTGGAATTATGTTTGACAGTGAATGGGATCCATGCTTACGTTCTGCACAGGGCGCTGACATTGACAGCGGCTGCTGTGTGAGCTGTTCAGCGTGTCCCCCTCAGCCCCGTCCCCCACAGCCCCGTCCCGTCTTCCTGCTGTCATCCTCCACTCACACACCTTAATGCAAATTAACAAAGGGCTTGTATTTAAGTGTTAAAGTGCTTAATTAAATAATAAAGGCCCAATCAGCAAGCCAGATATCATGCACACTCACAATCAGTGTCGCCACGTCTCTGTAAAGGTAACAGCTCTAAAGTTTTTTTTTGTTTCAGCGCGAGACGTCATATATACCCTCATAATTTCCCGATCAGTATTTCTTCATTGGTGTACAATCTGCACACATTGCATTCTTTAAAATGTTAAGCCCAGAATCCTGTCATTGACTCTCGGGCCAAGATCAGATTTTTTTAATGGGTTCAGACTTGCAGTTTATTATCATACTTACAGTATAGGTCAGAGTATCATTTCTTTGTGTCCCGAAGAGAAAGAAATCCCATTTCTCTAGGTGAAGGGACCTGAACAAGTAGCATTTTTTAAAATAACAATTTTATAGGCGTTCCATTAGACAAAAAATGCGTCAGTATAAATTAATATAATCAGTATCATGTTATATGTCATATTTAATGCTTGATGAATTATTAGTCTGGGAATCATTTTATCATAGATACAATATAGAATCTAAACTGTGTTAGAAGTATGGTGTGATAAAAATACGCATTTCCTTCAGGCCAATCTATAAAGTAGCTGTTCAGTACATGTTCAGAGTATACATATGCTGAGTGCAGCACACACAGAACCCATATACCGATGGAGCCGCTCGCTCACAAACACGCAGCTCTCCTTTCTGATAAATCATGCAGTCACCATCTTGCCTTGTTTGATGCTCACAAGAGGATTTCAAGGAGTTCAGTAAGAGGGAAGCTTCACTGTCTCACTGTGCTGCAAAAATCAAACATGAGGGGGGGGGGGGGGTTGTTCCGCAGGATTCGCTCAACCAATCAGCTGTCCGTATCTCCATCTTAGGTTCACGCCTTTCTGATCCATGATCTGATCTCATCCAAGATTTGATTGGCTGACTATTAGGGCGTGTGCAGACTCTGGCCGATAACATGAAGAGACCCTTATTTGGAGGATACTGGCAGTAGCCCCCCCTTCCCCCACCTTCCAGGAGCCTCTCATCCTCCTGATTGCACGAGAAAATCTTGTTTCTGCCTCCATTACTCAACCTCCTGTGGAGCGCGGGCAGAGATGCTGATGCGGGAGGCCCCGCCTTCGGCACCTCGCTCTGGCTGCCTGTACTTGTCATAGCTGCTTAGTTCAGATTCCAATCCATGGATTCGTTTTCAGCATTGAGAACTGAAGGAAGAAAAAAATACAAAATGGACTCTGTACTGTGGATGCAGCCAGAAGGAGGTGGCATGAGAGCCGTTTGAGATGCTCCGCGATCTGCTTTTAGAAAGCGGCTCCGTCTGCCACACAAAACTTGCAGAACCCTAAGCTTCCTTATTCTGGACCAGTTTGACGTTTTCTTTTTCCCCAAAATGCCTGAAGCTAATTATTTACTTTCGGTTTCTTGGGGATACATTAAGGTAAGGCTATTGGTTTCTGAGCCTTTTTGAATATCTAGCGCGGCTATTGTCTGTTGCCTGCTGTGTGCATTTAGCACTTGCTTAGGTCATTGTTGCTTCTGGTGATTATTACACTCTTTTGGCGGGGGGTCTAGTGTGATAAAGTTATTTCCCCTATTTTTGTTATGTAAAACAAAACCCACTCCATTAGGACTACTGTACTTTTACATTTCCAAGCCAAGACAGATGCTGCAGAGGAGTGTGAGATTCCATCTTCAAAAGCAGCACAACGAATCTGAAAATAATGTATAATTCAAACCTCCCCCAGTACTGTGGCACGTTCTAATTCTATTTCTAGCTCTTACGAAATTCCAGGCTATTTATTCTCAGACGATGTATTCCTAGTCCCCATCGTGCAGGAGGAAAACGACAAGTTTCTCATTGATTTGGGCTGTTCACTAATGCAGTGGATATTGCCTTTCTCCTTTGTGTTATTGGGTGGTAAATAATCTGGGCTTTGATATCAATTGCAGCTTTATTTAAAAAAAAAAAAAAAAAAAAAGTTTTTCTGTAGTTAAAGTAAAGGGATTTTATTTTTGAAATTGCAGTGTTGCGGTATGGAGTGTTGCAGTGAATAGGACACTGGAATGGGGATTTGTGGGTCATGGAGTAGGAGCCTCTAATAAAACTGCAGGTCAATTTCAGTCCAGGATTCTTCATGAAAATGCGAAAATTGCTCCTACCCTTCTTGAAGGTCCTGTTAAATTTTGGGAGCACATCCTTGGAGACGGAGGTCTAGCAAGACCTGAGATCCATTCACAGCTTCTGTCATTTGCTTGCGTCATCACACCAGTCCTGTTTTATGTTGAGGTTGAGGTGAAGAAACACTCTATATATACATATATGCACATGGCCTTTGATGGAAGGCTGTAGGCTCAGGCTGTGCGTGATCCTCCAGCTGAGGTCTTGATCACATGACTGTTCACATTATTTCTTCATTTGGCAGTCAGCCTCGGTACTGAAGTTGTGTGCTATTCAAAGAGCAGAATAACATTCATAGTATCTGGTCCTCCAGGACCTGAATTAGATCATTTTCATTGTGGAATGTCATTGGCAGGACATTTGTTGATAAAACTTAATATTTGGTAGACCAGCTATTAGGTGGTGCAGTTAAATCTGCTATGTAGTGTGGCATTTTTCTAGTATGATAACATAAGGACCAGTAATCTCCTTGTCACTACATTTATTCAAGAATAAGAAAGTGATAAACCTGGAAATATAAAGTTAAATTGCCAGCTTTCTTCCTCCTGTTTTTAAAAACTGAATTAGCACAGTTTACAGGTCAGTATACAGTAAGAGTCCTGAATTTATACATATATCTCACAGCATGCATCCACTTGATACCTGCACCAATCTTCTTAGCGCTAGTAGAGTACAACTGCTGTATATGGGTCAAGGATGGGTCAAGGCGACCTGAGTCGTGACGTGACATCACAGTCATGCCCATTTATGGGCATGAGAGCAGGTAGTCAACCAAATTAAAACTCCCCACCCTCCCCATCATGTCTCTGTTATCTAAATTCTTTGGTATCTAGGTGTACATTGAATAACACCAGAGACAAGGTGATAGTTATTGTCAACATCCGTGCAATATCTAAAATTACAACAAAAATGTATGGTTGGTATACAACTAAATCCTGTCACAGTTCAGTCAACTTATGAATCAATAAATCAAGCTCTGTCACTGGCCAGTTATTTTGAATGAGCTGTTTTCAGACTGTATTTAGGTCACAACACTGCCAATGACAAAAAACAGAGAACCAAGTGTGTTACCAGTGATGTGTATCTAGAACACCAACGTTATTTTATAACTGCAGTGTAGCGACTAATTCAATCAAATATTAAACTGATCTACAGTTATCGTAAACAAAACTGTTGTAAGGTTCTGTCACAGTCAGCATTTTCTTAGTAATGAGTCATCTTGTCATCTTGACTGAAGAAGTTCAAAAACATAAAATTAAAGCAGTATTGAAATCAGGGAAATGAACCCTAAGGAACAATGTAATTCTTCCTAATGAATACAGAGATGGTGAGGAGTGTTCATGGGAATGAGAAAGTTTACGAGCTTATTTTGTTCTATTTTCAGTTCAAGAGGATGTTGAATCGAGAGCTTACGCACCTGTCTGAAATGAGCAGGTCGGGGAACCAGGTCTCGGAGTTTATATCCAGCACATTTTTAGGTAAGTGTATTGACACAGTGCTTTAGATCAGGTGTCTGTCTCTTAATTTCATCATAATCAGTCCTGTCTCGTGATTTTACATGAACAGTCACGGATCTGGACATTCTGATCAATGTAACTAAATATCTGGTATAGATCCAGCCAAAAATCATTCATATTTTGCCCTCTGCTCTTTTGATTACGTTGTGCTTGAATCATATTTTTTGTATTGGCTTGGTGGGTGTCTTGCATGAAGCTCAGTTTTCCACTGTACATTTATATGTATACAAACTGAGGGATCCCAGATATATCTGTTGATACCTATTTTATATGACCTTTTCTCTTCAACCCTCCACTCATTTCACAGAGGCCCCTATGCCTCTTCACCCTCTTCAGTCATCTGTGAAATTCAGTAACACTTTACTTAAAGCATTCATCTATAACTCACTATGGATAACTTCATAATGCATTATAATAATTATTATTACAGTATAATGCATTATGATGGTATTTATAGTGTATTTTAGATGACAGCCTCATAGAAGACTCATAATGCATTATAAACATGGCTATAATGTACTGTGCCTTTTTATAGATAGTCATATTCATGTTTAGAATACTTTATGAGTGCATTATAATGCATTATGAAGGTATCTATAATGCATTATACATGGGGGCTTTAAGTAAAGTGTCACCTGTAATTCTCTATACAAAACAGTAAATGTGATACAGTTTGATTGAAGAGCTAGTGGGCAGCATTTATTTGGTTTTCTCTAAATTTTGATCTAAAACTTTTCACCTTTAGCGATACAGAATCATGGTAAATCTCACACTTTCCGGTCTCTGCTTCTTGCAGACAAGCAACACGAGGTAGAGATGCCCTCCCCACAGACACAGAAGGACAAGGACAAGAAGAAGAGGCCGATGTCTCAGATCAGTGGGGTGAAGAAGCTGATGCACAGCTCCAGTCTGACCAACTCCAACATCCCCCGCTTCGGTGTGAAGACGGAGGCCGAGGACCTGCTAGCCAAGGTGGGCGGGGCCACCCCCTTCAGCACATGGCGTTTCCATGGCTACGCTGGGCCCATGATAGCACGCAATGACATAGACTATTTGCATTTTCAGGAACTTGAAGATGTAAACAAATGGGGCCTTAACGTTTTCAAAGTCACAGAATTCTCTGGAAATCGGCCTTTAACGGTTTTGATGCACACAATTTTCCAGGTGAGACTTTTAATTTTTGAGTCCCAAACTTTTTCTCCCCATAAATGGCTCCCACTTTGCTTACATTGTAACTGTTTTCATTCTTTTTCCATTTTCAGGAAAGGGACTTGTTAAAAACATTCAAAATTCCATTAGATACATTTATAACATATTTGATGACCTTAGAAGATCATTACCATGGAGATGTTGCATATCATAACAATATTCATGCTGCTGATGTCACACAGTCCACCCATGTGCTGCTATCTACCCCTGCTTTAGAGGTAAGAAACTCTGCATAGTCACTGCATCATAGGTTTATCTGTGTTTGCAGTAGTGAAGATATTCATCTTATTGGTTATTCAGCTTAAATTTTCCCTTAAAAAGAGGCACAGCACAGAGATGCAAAAAAAAGCAAAAAAAGTTACTGTTCAACAAGGTAAATCTGCAGATTTTCAGTATGGCAATATCTGTATACACTTTTTTTTTAAATAATTTATTTAAATATGAACATAATAATATACATTAGCAGGAAATTATGGACATTTCTTTTTCTGTTTTTGCCTACCTCACTTATACCACCTTCATAGTGCAATAAGGTTACTTGTTATTTACGTTATTTGTTTTCTTTTAATGTTACTTTTCATTCATTTCATGGGGCAGCTATTATGCTGAGTGTTATTTATTTCTGTAATAGACAGATCAGAAAGTTCCCCTTGGGATATGTGAAGTTTTTGTATTGTTACATATAACGTACCAGTGTCATTTTGTAGGATGATGTTTGCAGTGTTTGTGTGTACAGACAGCAGGCAGCTATTTGTGTCAGATCTTCATCATGCTGCATTCTCATAACTGTCAAATTTCTCGTTTTGTTTCACAGGCTGTGTTTACCGACTTAGAGATCCTTGCTGCCATTTTTGCTAGTGCTATTCACGACGTGGACCACCCTGGTGTCTCCAATCAGTTCCTCATCAACACCAGTGAGTACATGTTCCATCTAGCCCTGTCTCGCACGGTGGAGATAACTCAGGTCTGCAAGAGCAGACTCAGACAGGCTGCCGTCTCGTGTTCACGTATGACACGAGCTGTCAGAAATGCACACCAAAATACACACAGACGTGCTGGTGGGTACCACTGCATATGGATGCACAAACATTAGCATGCGTGGACAAACGCTGCCCGTATGCACACACTGTCCCGCTCACGCATGCACACTGACGGAGCGATGCATGCAGGCCTGGCTGCCATTGGGATGGGTGTTACATCCGTGCCCCAGTGTGTGGCAGTGCACGGGATCTGACGTTCAGTGAAGCGATTACAGCTGAGGGGAGCACTCCATCTGGCTCTCTGTCTGCAGTCCGCCTCACGCCCCACACACCCCCATTCCCTTCCCCCCAGCTTCCCATTCCTCATTGGCCAGAGGGGGATTCCCCTGCAGCCAATGGCCAGCGATGACTCATGGACTGGAAAACAAAGGGCTGCGTGGATGTTCACCCGCTGGCTGAGCTCTCAAGTGAAGCAGCCATGGTACACTTGCCTAAAGTACAGATTGAATGCCGCTGACCTCATGATGAGGTTCCTGAAGATTGTGTTTTTCATTGAAATATTATCTAACCTTTGCAAATTCACTGTGCAAATGTACTGTGTTAAATCTGCAAGACGTTTCCCTCCATAATTCCAACAATCAACCTGGACCAGATTTCATTATTTTACTTGACAACGGCAAGCCAGAATGACCTCAGGCAGCACAGTTAACTCTCATTGTGATGTAGGTGTCCAGCTCAAGACAGAAAAAGTGGTCTGGTACAGTGAATGTAACAGCATCACCTAATGCGTGTGTGTGTGTGTGTGTGTGTATGGGTTTGTATAGATCACATTTGAGGACCAAATTGTCCCCAAAGTGTAATAAACTTGAAATTTACCGACTTTTTGGGACATCATTTGAGGTCCCTATTTGGATAACCTCAGATTTATAAAAATCTGTGAATGTAATCAAAAAAGTAAAAATGTCAAAAGTTTTGTACTTGGGTTGGTTACTTATGGTTAAGGTTAGGGATGGGTATGGGTTAAGGGTGTCGTGATTGGGATTATGGTTTTTCCCATAGAAATGAATGGACGATCCCCATTTACATAGGAAGTCCAACTTGTGTGTTTGTGATCCGCAGACTCTGAGCTGGCTCTCATGTACAACGATTCATCTGTGTTGGAGAACCACCACCTGGCCGTAGGCTTCAAGCTACTTCAGGAAGAAAACTGTGACATCTTCCAGAATCTCACCAAAAAACAGAGACAATTATTGCGAAAGATGGTCATTGACATTGTGAGTTACAAGCCATTAGTTTTATAATGGAATATTACTGTTAAATCTCTGTAGCAGAGTGTGAAGGGTCATTGTTAACATTCACAGCACAAGGGATAATGCAACAGGGTACTGGAAGTTCTTTTTGCGTTTGTTTTTCAAGGTCCTTGCTACTGATATGTCCAAACACATGAATCTCTTGGCTGACCTAAAGACTATGGTGGAGACCAAGAAGGTTACCAGTTCTGGAGTCCTGCTTTTAGATAACTATTCAGATAGGATTCAGGTGGGTTACCTTCTCTGTGGCACAGATCTCACTAAATTAAGTGAACTTAAATTAATATGTCTTACTAAGCTAACATAAATATGCATATATCTGAAAATGTTATAGAACATAGGGAACATGAAGCATTTGTGGAAAATCCCTGCTCCACTCTAGGTTCTGCAGAACATGGTCCACTGTGCAGACCTAAGCAACCCCACCAAGCCCTTGCAGTTGTATCGGCAGTGGACCGACCGCATCATGGAGGAGTTCTTCAGCCAGGGTGACCGCGAGCGGGAGCGGGGCATGGAGATCAGCCCCATGTGTGATAAACATACGGCCTCTGTGGAGAAGTCCCAGGTAACTCATGATACTGTCTGTCTCTTTGAATATCGCAAAGGGGGATGAAGGAAAACCACCTCTGAATTTGAGTACTTGCTTAATTCCACTTTAATAGTACGTCGAAGAATTCAATTCCCTCATTTAAGTGTACAAGTCCTGATCAGTGATACTGTGGAAATGCCTTAACCCTTTGTCAAAAAAAACACGATTATATTTTTTCTTCCTCATCTTCTGTCCCCAAAGGTGGGCTTCATCGACTACATAGTGCACCCTCTCTGGGAGACGTGGGCCGACCTGGTGCACCCTGATGCCCAGGACATCCTGGATGCACTAGAGGATAATCGTGAGTGGTACCAGAGCACCATCCCCCAGAGCCCATCACCTGCCCCCGACGACACTCTAGAGGGACGACCTGGGGGCGCCGACAAATTCCAGTTCGAGCTGACGCTCGAGGAGGACGGCGAATCAGACACGGAGAAGGACAGCGGCAGTCAAGCTGAGGAAGATGAGGAGGAAGAGGACAACAGTTGCAGCGACTCTAAAACACTTTGTACTCAGGACTCCGAGTCCACCGAGGTCCCCTTGGACGAACAGGTGGGAGAGGAAGAGGAGGAGGAGGAGGAAGGAGCCTCCTCTGAGCCTTGCGTTGTAGAAGAGGAAGGAGAGGAGGAGGAGGTAGAAGAGAAGCCTGCAGACACATAACAGTGTGGAAAGGCATCTAAAACTTTGAGATTTATTAACAAATAGAAAATATTTATAATTATAGACTTCTTTTAGCTTTGTTTTTTGTTTTTTTTCCTCCATTAATGTTCCAAAGCGCACGTTGCACTCCACAACCCTGACCAGACCTCACCTCCCTTTACTCATGTCAGCTTGCTGGTTCTGCTACCAATTTGCACTCAGGACTCTTCTCGATTTATTTTGGTTGTAGGTCTGCTAGTTCATCCTTTCTTTGCTCTGGATCGGTTACTGGTTACAAAGTCATCTGAAAGGTGTTTTTCCTCTTCTTCACTGTAACTGCCCCCCCATATTATTCACCAAAATGGATCTTTCTGATCAGGATTACACCACATCTCTGAACATGGGATGGAATTGTTTTTTTTTGTGTCTCGGGCGGTGTTTGGTGAGAAAATAAAGTGGCATCTTCCACATCCCTACTTGTGAAGAAGGCTGGGGAAAAGGGGGGTGGGTCTGGTGGAATGGGCTTGTGCAGAGTAATCCAGTTTCTGAAGTTCATGTCTTCCTTGAAAACCTGCTGAAAACGCTGAAGTCTCATACAGTGGCACATATTCTGCACTCATCAATTTGTTTTATGTAGGTTTTTGTTTTGAGAGCAACATCTAGAGATCTCATAAAGAAAAATAATAGGCTTCATCTGATACTGCTGTTGGTGTCCAGTCACTTTCATCTGTGCTGTCTGACCTTCTGGGAGGTCTTTGCACTGTGTGGATTTTAATCACTCCTCTGCAAAGTTCACAGCTCCAACTTTCCCATCTTTGGTTTGAGTTTTGGTTAATTTTTACTTTAGCAGTTAGTGAATGACAGTGGTTTTGGGAAGAAGTGACGCGGTTATCATGAAGCTATTCAGAACACACTTCTTTGTGCTGCCCTTCAGAAAGATTTCCTTTTTTGCCTAAACAGAACATTATCACATTTGTATTTTAAGGACAGCACAAAACCTACATTGCTGATTTTAAAAAGCATTATTTGTGAAGTTTGCATTTGCAAATGACATCTGATTTTGTGTATACCATAACCACTCTGTGTTACATGCTAAAGCATTTTCAGTGTACAGGAATCTGTTACAAACTTTTTTTGAATGTATGTATGTACGCATTATTATTATTATTATTAGTGTTAATAATAGTATTGATAGTAGTAGTCAGTACCTCTGAATCACAATCAGATTGTATTGATTTTAATTCTGCTTAATTCTTTTTCTGCATTTAAAATAGCGTCATACACAAGACAATCAGCCTCATAGTGGAGTGTCAGGGCAGGTGACATTGGCGTAATCACTGCCCTGGCTCTATACATTTCATGCTTATGGTTATTATTATTTATAACACATTTGCCAAAACTGCACTGCACAAGGCTTTACACAGCCTGAAAACACCCTGTCTCTTGTCCTTCCTGTTGGTACATGATTTCTGTCACTGACGCATCCTCTGTTTTATTGTGTCGCTGTTTCGCCACAGTCAGTGTAGCGGTACCAGGAGATTTACGTTGTAGCATGAGAGCAGTGTGCGAGAAGCTCGCTGGCTACCCCAAAACGCCCCTCATCTGGTGAGAGGATGTACATAGACAATGAAGCATCACTTCCTGTTTCTGTTAGGAAAGAGTGAAGCTGGCCTTGAAGGTACATGCATTGACAAAATGTTATTTTAATGTTTTTATTACTCTTATTATTATTTTAGCATTCAATTTTTTATCTTTTTTGTGCCAAGCCTTTGCCCCCCTCACCAGATGACCTTATCTGTAGAATTTTCTTTTGTCTGTTTACAACCATGTATTTATTGTGCTGTACAGATGATTATAATGTTTATTGTAAATGACTGATTCTTACTCTATCATCCCTAATGGCGATGGTGTTGCTGTATTATGTAACTCTTGTTGAGAGAATGTTTATTATATGTATTCAGTGTAAATTTGATCTTCTGTAATATTTCACCTGAGCATTGGCGTAGATACCATTGGGGGGAACATGAATCACAATCGACTGGAAAAAAAAAACAACACAGTTTCTGGGAATTAGCTGCCTTCGTTGTTTTTTTTTTAATAGCAGTGTAATGTGGTTCTGTCCTGTTCCTGCTGAATACAGAAAAAAACCCTATAATGTGGGTTTTGGAATTTTAAACTTTTAATTTAAAAAGAGAGAAGGGGGCTACTAAGGACACCCCCCTGAATGCTCCCCACCACCCGTTTCTCCACCTGAGAGTTTGTGTGTGATGGGGCAGTGAACAGGCCAAACAAGACAAGAGCTGCACTTCCTTGGGCCCAGGGCTGTGCCTTAACTTTAAACTCTGTTTTCCTTCGCATTTCCTGTCTGTCCTGTTTCTCCTCTTCCTCCTTTTTGTTTTTCCCCGCATCGTCGACTGCGTCGGCTTGGCCTCGGAGCCACGTGCTTTGCCCGAGAGCAGCACACCGGACACAGTCATGTTCAGATGTGATTCTGGTCATCGCCATGTTGCTCAGGCTGAACTATATGGCGGGAGATGAAAACAGCCAATGATTTTTATTCTTTTGTTTTTCACCCACACCTGATTGCCACCAGATGTAGTATGCAACACGGCGTATGCAATAAGAAAGCCCCTCTGCATGGGTTGCGACTAGAGTGGAGGGAGGAGGGGTTGGAAATGACGGGATTTGGGCAGGCGAGGAGCTGGGAAGTCGCCTGAGCAGCCCAGAGGTCCACGGAAACCAGCCTGCATTTTCATGCGGTTCTGAGTGTTATTATGACAGCAGTTCTCCTTTGATCAGCCCTGTAGATATTTGCACATACCAAGAAGGGGGTGTCTTTTAAAACTCAACAAAGGCTCTTTTTGACACGCATACTGTAGATTTTAGCAGCCCTGGATCATCGGAATTGGTGACTTTTTATTCTTTTTTTGTTTGGTTTTTATTTTTTTATGGTATAAAAGGTTACATGAAATGTAATTGTAAAAGACTTCAGAACAACAGTTATTTTTTCTATGGGTTATGTCTTTAGAATGCCAACTTGTCTGGAAGTTTCACAAGACAATTCCACAATTATTTTAAAGGATTCCTTGTCTCTTACAGTCTATTGGATAGTACTGTAGATTACAAACCTTCAGTAAAAAATTATAATAAATGAAAAGTGAAAAAAAAAAACATTTTTACATACAACAGAAATAAAAGCATGGGTTGACTCTGCCTAATTTGTTGCTATGTCTGCTGTTTTTCATCCAAAAAAGAAAAACTGAATGCATTACAAAAAAAATATATATTTTTCATAAGGCATCCATATTAAATATTGCTAGTATGAGCCAAGAATTCTAAAAATATTTGCAATTGCATTAGGTAATTGTATCTCTGCTGTATTTCTTTATATCCCATAGCTATTTGCTTAGGAATTGTCACTGAAAGGCAATGGAGTTGGTGTTTACATTGTGTAAGTTCTAGTGCCACCTTGTGGCCACTTTGAGGGAAGATATTTGCCAATCTCGTGAGTCATATTTTTATTATTGTGGTTTATTTTCAAAAGAATAAAAACAAAGACACACAACGAGCACCATATTTTACACACATTCAACAACACAGTTTTCTACACTGAATAAAAACCACTTAAATGAGCAAATAAATTTTCAGGATGCATGTGCACATGTAATCAAACATATACTGTAACTCAGACACTTCAAAATAAAACTAGAGATTTGCATGAATCAAAGAATGGGAGCAGATATATAGTAAACCATGTGTGTGTATACTGCATCACAGAAATAGAGCTAAATCAGATGGTAATGGGTGATTTATTCTTGAAGTAACTGGAATTCCGTCCAGGGTGTGATCCAGTCATGTGTCTCCATCTGCCCATGACCAGTGGTTAGAAGATGGACAGGTATTCCTGAAGTATGTGGAGCGGCAGGAAAATACAGAACTGTGCAGAAGTCTTAGACAACAAAAGGAAATGATCTGCTCACAAAGTTGCTTAGGAAACACACATTTTATCATTTTAATATATACAGTAAAGGTATAACAATCTTTTGTGTGCTCCAAAGCGTCACTGATATCTTGTTGAATTCATGCAGTTAGTTCATTTTATTTAGCTGGTTCATGACAATGGACATGACTGGACAATGCAGCTCTTGACTGATGACCGAGATACTCTTACTTCCACCATTCACTAGCATAATGATGTACAAATATCTCAAAGATTAGTATAGGAAATATAATGTACAGTAATATAATTAACATTATATACAAAAATTCACAGCCACAATATTCAGTTAGCAGCATCTCACAGAGAAAGTTGATATACGTATTTTATCTTTTTTTCGAGACTTGTGTTTGGAATAGTAACAATGAATTTGGAGGTCCCTCCTGGAACATCCCTAACACCGCGCCCGTTGCTTCCAGGTTTTGCTCCAGATCCCTGCGAACTTTCAATGAATAAACATAACTAGATCAAAGAGAAACTGAAAAAACATAATGATATATGTATCATGGAAGCGTCTAATGTAGAGTTAAAAAATACAAAGGCAAGAATTGGAAAACTTTTCGGTAGGTGGCTGAGAGGCGGCGCGTCACAGTGGTGCAGTGGTTTGCACTGTTACCTCACACCTATAGGACCTGCATTCGAGTCTCTGCCAAGGTTTCATGTGTGTGGAGTTTGCATGTTCTCCTCATGTCATCGTGGGGTTTTCTCTGGGTATCCCCTCACAGTCCAAAAACATGCTGAGGCTATTTGGGGTTGCCCAATTCCCCATAAGTGGGTATGTGCCCTGCAATGGGTTGGTGCCCCATCCTGGGCTGTTCCCTGCTTTTCACCCATAGGCTCTGGACCCCCTGTGACCCTGGATGGGATTAAGTAGTTTTGGAAGATGGATGGATGGACTGTGGTGCTTGGAATGAGTAAATTGTTTATTGAAAGTAATAAATGTTATACATAAAAATCACTTTTTACATGGTAAAATGTCACATATTTTGGTTGCTTTTTCTACTTGAAAATTACAATGTACATTGTGGGCTAGTGAAAATGTATTTGGCAATATATCTGGTGCATTACTTACTGAACTAGGCCAGTGGGTTCCATCCCTGTCCACAATATCAATAAGTGATACTTGACTGCATGTTTTGAAAAACATGAACATTTACATCTTACGCTTATTAATCGTTAATGATTTTGTTTTAGAAAGCTACTATAGGCCCTTTTCCACTACAGAAACATTTTTTTAGGAAAGAGACTTTTTTTAGTATCAGGAACTCTGACCGGGGGGCGGCATGGTGGTGCAGTGGCTAGCACTGTTGCCTCACACCTCTGGGGCCCGGGTTCGAGTCTCCGCCTGGGT
>JAODKF010000046.1:28585346-28601599 GCA_026779585.1 Mormyrus proboscirostris
ATTTACACATTAAGTTTACTGACAGTAAAAACAGTTGAAAGTCAGAGGACGTTTCTTTTTTGGCTGAGTATATTTTAGCTGATATCACTACATCTCATTCATAGGCCAACCCTGTGTTTCTCCTGACTTAAACAACTACTGTGTATTATATTGTGACCATCAGGGGGCATATTTGTAAATGAAATTTAACAAATTTTAAAGTGACTGAAATTAATGTCAGTATACTTCTCAAATGTATCCCTGTTTTGTTCCATAAATTCAAAGACAAACTTGTTGCCATTGATATAGTATTATTATGACGTGACTGAACTAATTCATCAAGAAACACTGCTGTGACAGGAAGAGACAGACACTGAATGAGCTGAGGAACACAGTAGAGTAGTATAACTGCTTTATTTACTGTGATCTCAAAAACACCTGTGTAACACAGAATAATTCACATACAGGTACAGGGAAAATATCCAATTCAACAGTCTGCGTTACTAAGAAAATAGAATGAAGCAATCAAGAGCCACTTTAATGCCAATCCAGTATCTCACATTAATTGTTACAGACCAAGCTTGTCAGTACTGTTTAGTGATGAGTTCTTTTTTTGTCTAATCGTAAAATCCATGAAAAGGAAACAGCAGAAGAGTTTATCAAGACCTAGCTGACAACCTATAACCTATGCACATTTAAGTATCTATGTATTTATTTGATTCTAGGAAAATCTGAGGTGATGGTTGCTTGAAGAAAAAGAGTGTATTAATTTGTTGGGAGATCATAGAGAAAAAAAAACCAATTTATTTAATGTCAATGTATCCAAATTCGAGGGAACATCATTTGCAGAATAACCTCTATGAGATCAGTAGCCTTTAGGAAAAGTAACAGTTCTGCTGTAAGTTTGCACTGGTGCTGTATCGCCGTGGTTCTCCAAAGGCAAAAAGGACACAGGAGTGGGGAAAGGGCCACAGTGCATTATAGACGAGATAATACAGCTTGCTGTTCCTTGTGACAGTCAAAACAGCAATGTGCTTCTGGTGAGCTCTTCAAACGAAATGGCTTCTGTGAACCTCTGTGCTGATACTACCGGCTATAAACAGCCTTTGTGGGATTCCCTTCTTTGTTCATGACTCTCCATCATTGATACAATCAATCATAAACAGTGATATGTAGCAAGACGTACAGACGATGGAAAAATGTCATCAAAACAGGAGGGCGTACAGCCAATCCCATGTAACGGCAGAGAGGTGGACAGCTTGAAGGCCTCTAATTCACAGTACGTCTTACCACTCTTGCGTGCTGCCCTTCTGCTTCAAAAGTTTCGAAACAACCACATCTCATGCATGTGATCAGTAGCATGGTAACAAGATACAACTTTCATTTAAGGCTGCAAACAGAAAACTGAGACAAAAATGTTACAGGCAAATTAGCAAGTTTCCTGATATGCCAAATATAAAGCAGTACCTACCCAGAGACGCATTAGCATGGCCAGAGGTCCATGGCTGTTTCAGCTGTCAGAGTGCTCCTGACTACTTTCCACGATGGTGTAGATGCCGAATTGCCCCTGTGCTTACCCCACTTTACAAGCCCGGTAACCACTAAAGAATCTGCTTGTTATACCCACCAGAAAAAGCCGAGACTGCTTTAATACTGGGAATCATTAAGCAGCAGGCAAACAGGTGCAAAGATATTCAATTAACTATATAGCCCCATACCTTTTTACCTCATTTCTTACAGAGAAGGTTTTGGGTTTTGTCATCAAAGCATGCAAACCACAATCACGCAAGTGACGGCACACAAACAAGCTATGGACAGCTATATATAATACATGAAGTAGGTTTTGAACTATTGCACTTGTTGGCCCATTGCACCTCAAAAATAGGTCTGAGGGTGCACACTGACTGAACAATAAATACATATAGATAATTCTACATTACTCACCATTTCACGCAACATCTACAAAACAATGTCTACTGTGTACATCCCTTTTTAGAATCTGTCACAAATGCCATGACAAGCACTACATACCTAATTTAGTATACAGATTGACATTAGGCGTACAGTATTTCATGTGGGATTGAAACTCTGTCAAGCGTTTTTTTTTTTAACAATAGTTAAGAAGTTAAAGGTGTTTAATGGCATCTTCATATTTAAAATGTAGTAGTACTGATGGAATATAATAATGGTAAACTGGTATTTGCATGTATTAAGTTGCTGTAATATATGAATAAGAAACTAGTAATCAAGTGCATTTTCCATCAGAGTAGTACTTTACAAATTTTGACTAAAAGGATAATATTTTCGTGTTAAATGCTCCCCATTTCTTAAACAGAGGATGCTTCATCAGGATGAAATGTTGACACATTTTTTCTCTCTTTTCATCATAAGCCAAAGTCTAAAAAAAGGATCACCGACCTGACATGGCAGACTCTGACCCCTCACAAGCCCAGGCTCTCCAGTAAGCAAACTTCATGAACATTAAAGAAGTATTTTTTTTAACTTTGCATTGGAAGTATCTAATCTACATAGACATACGAATACCTGGACTAATAGCCAGTGAAATGGAAAATAAATCACAGATGCTTCTCCATGACCCAGTTCCATTCACCTGGATCAGTGCTGCTTAAAAAATGGTGAATATCTTCAACATGCATTTGGGGGGTCAGAGTCATTTTTTATGGCTACTTCTATGCTACTTTCCATCCAAAACAACTGCATTCCATGGTAATACTGAATCCAGTTTTTGGCTACACTGTGACCCTAAAGGTGATTTGACTCTTCTTAGTGCTGACAGGAGTCTTTACGACCTTTGGTGACCTCGACCTGAGCAGCGGCAGGTGAGCCTGCTCTGGTCACCGGCGGTGAAGAGTTCATTCAAGGCTTTAGGCATCCTGCACTGGGAGCAATCATCATAGACATAATCATCGATGACGCGAAGGCAGAGACACTCAGCATATGGCGGAGCAGGTCAAAGGCCGCACTAAGTCTGGACAGATGGAGTAAATGTATATATATATTGTAGTATGATAAATGTATGCGCAAGAATAATAATGAGCTATTAATAATAAATAATAAACTGTAGTAAAGGCCACGCATTGTAATGGCGAGTAGCTCACCAAGTTAGAGTTAAGTATATATCTATTTACAAATGGACAACAGGTTATGCAAACATGCTCCTAGACTCAAAACACCAGAATCACCCATCACACATAATAAATTAATATCCCACTAGGTATGTACTCTACTTAATACACCGTGGTTACCGTTCTACTTTGTGCAGTCTGAGCTAATCGCAGAGATACCATATCACACTTTGCCTGAAGTGTCTTCCTCTTCACATAGACTGCTACGCATGTCTCCATGCATGTGCTGCAGGGATCTGTTCCATGTGAGAGGAAAACTGCCCAAAATGGAAAAGCCACAGAGAGAGTAGGAAGCTAATAAAAACCCCTGGGCAACAGGGGGTTTACATGAAACCCTCTTAACCTGCACCCTATAAAGATACCACCTGTGTGCAAACTGAATGCCCTGAAATGCAATCATTTCAGAAGGCATCCTTCATGTTCGCCATGGTTGGAACATACACTTAACGTTTCGTTATCTATCTGTAGCCCAGGAAATGGCTGTTTGATTTCTGACCTGGCTACATTAATGCACATTGAGGGTTTAGCCATTATCTAAACAACTCTTTACATCTCTATAGCACCAAGTTTCCACAAGAAATTGAGGTAAAGGGGACTCCTTTGTTTCAATGTTAAAATCACAATGTTGGGGTGCTGAAAAATGTCAACCTGAAACACATAGGGGTATTAACATTTACATCAGGGAAATAAAGATTTACTGTGTATATACTATCAATGCGAAATGCCACTTGATATCACAAAAGTTTTGGAGGGGGTTCTTGATTAAGTCTGGCATTACCTTACCTTTGAACACACAGACAAAATATATGAGAGCAAATTCCGGATACAGCACAAGCAGTAAGATTGACAAACCTAAGGGTATTATTGCCAGTCCAACTGAATTAACGCTGGAGAGTGAATTGTATAAAATGTATATTACCTAACAGTTCTTTTTGCCTTTGTGAACCCATCGGTCTATGACACAGCAACAGGCTGTGAATCTGAGAAATGGGGCTTGGTAGTTTTTATTTCATTCATTAAAGAAAACAAACAAAAAAAAAACTGCAGGAGTTTAACAAAACATATCCAAAATATATACTTCATAACAAAGGCTTGTGAATGGTTTTTGCCATACGTGTTAAGCTTAAGTTTGGTTTATCATTTACTATAGGAGAGTGCATTTCTTGAGATCCACTAAATTATATTCAAGTCAAAGGGAAACTTCAAAGCAAAAGGGTACGTTTGGCACATTACATCAGCATATGCATTGATCAAAGTGAGATATGGATGCAAGGTAAATTATACCTAAGGAACTGGGCGTCTTGGCAACATAGCAAATTCTACCCCCAGGCTGTGGCTCCAGGCTGAGAGCAGCTGGCTACTAACAGCCGCAGTTGGCCTGTGGGAGGGGCGGGGGGTTGTCAGTCAGTCTGGCATTCGGGGTTCCCGTGGTGACCGCCGGGTCTGTCTCTAAACTCTCCGACATCCTGTCACAGATGAGGTCCACGAGCCGCTCAAACGTCTGTTTGACGTTTATGTTGTCCTTGGCACTGGTCTCAAAGAATTCAAAGCCTTCAGAAAGCAGATAAGGTGGCATTTGAAAAAAAAAACACAAATGCAAACTTCTTTGTTGAAATGCAAACAATCAGTAAGTAAGCCAACCATTTTTTGTCTCAACGTTACTATAAAGAGTTTTAAAATAACACAGTCGACACTGACCGAGCTGTTCTGCCAACATCCGCCCACTCTCCACTGGAACCACCCTCTCCTCTTCCATGTCACATTTGTTCCCAGCCAGGATGACCTGTGCGTTGTCCCAAGAGTATGTCTTGATCTGAGTTGACCTGAGGCAAAACAAAACGTACTCATTGATCAAGTTTCCATAAAATCAGAAGAAAAAAGGTCCCTTTTAATATGTAGGAAGGAAGTGTCACTGGTCTAAGTATCCCTGAAGGATACACTGCTCTTTAGCATGCAGTCAGGCAGGGGAGGTCATGATGGGATTAAGTCACTACCCTTCAGACCTAGCACAAAAGTCCAACTCGCACAAGATGGCCTACCCTGTAGACAGCCCACCCCGAACACCCTACTGGCGCCTCCCCATTCCTGACTCTCTCACATTGATCTGATTTGCAGTCAGAGATGCTCAACTGGCATGACATGTCAGTGCTGCTTATGTATAACACACAGGAAAAAAGAACAGATCGCAAATGCAAATTAAGACAGGTCAGCAAAGCATATTATCTGCAAAATGACAAATGATGCTTTATCAGACTGAATGACAAAAACAACACTAATCAGTAAAGACACAGGGCCAGAATAATGCCAAAACGGAAGCAGCAGTCAGACTACTTCTGCAGTCTGCTGCAGGATGGTTAGCCAAATCGGATCTACTAGGATAAGCATGTGAGGCAGAAACGTTAAAAAACTGCTTAATCAACGGACTAAGGTGTTTTTTGATTAAATAACTGCTTTTAACTGTATTAGTCTTGGCCAGGGAAATCACTCTTCATCATCCTCTGCTATAAAAGTGAAACCGTAATGAGGCTGACACCTCTGAATGGGTTAACACTACAACTTCTATCACAGATATAGCACTTGTAGTAATTACTGTACCAGCAGCCAAGAGGGCGGCCTGACTGTATGACTGACCAACATTCTGGTTTCAGATCAACTATAATGTTACAAGGGACCCTGAACATACAGGAGGAAATATCACTGTTCGTCCAGGACAGATGAGGCATAGCAGTGGAAAAGGACTTTGGTTTGCCATAAACATCAATTTCAAAATGTTGTCCTGTGGTACAGAAAAAAATAGCACTAGAGAAAAGACACAAGATGTCCAGGCATGCAAGAAGTGATGCCCGGAAGTTTGAGGTAATAGTTTTCATTCAAGATGCAGCTAGGATTTGCATTACTTGTGGTTTAGCTTTCGCTTTGGATTGGAATTACTTGTGGTTTAGCTTTCAATTTGGATTGGAATTACTTGTGGTTTATCTTTCAATTTGGATTGGGATTATTTGTGGTTTAGTTTTTGCTTTGGATTGAGTTTACTTGTGGTTTAGCTTTTGCTTTGGATTGAAATGAGCTTTTATAAAGCTTTTAACGTCGGTACTCAGCAGCTTTACTTAATCTCCAATTTGTCTCCTTGAAACCACCTTAGGTCCTCGTTCTCAACTCACATTTCAATTTAAATATATCCACACTGTGTTTTATCTAATCCTTTATCTAATGAATCTGATGACAGGCCCTCCTTCACGTACATAACGTTTTTATTTCAGAGAATAGAACAAGTTGATCTATAGTCACCCTGTATTCTTTGAATTTGATCTAGAATAAACCATTTATACTTATCTAAGGATTAATATATATTTCCACTCATGGAAAATTATCAAAGGAAAGTAGTTTCCTTACAAAACACAGAAATCACAGCCATCTGTAGGGTCACCATGAGTGTCCAAGTTCACTTTTAGCGGCATGATTTCATTATCTCCCTATTGTATTTGAAATAAAGGGAGGGAGACACTTTTCTGGTCTTCCTCCGTGAGATGTGGTTTAATGTTTCAAGCTCTGAATCCATCTCCTACAAGTAGAGGTGATGATCTGCTGACTTAAGGACAGCCTACAGGTGTAGCACTGCCTACTCAGTCACCCTCTTTTATTAATTAGAGAATGATGCTGTTATTCAGATCTCATGTGTCCAGAGATGCCACCTTCCTTGACTGGCTCCCCCCATATGCTATCCAGCAACCTCTGTTTACGGATTGTTGCTTGTTTTATTCTAGTAGAACAACTTGATCTCAGTGTATCCTGCATGGAAATGAGCCTGTGAGCGGGTGTCACATGTGGGGATGTATCCGGGTTGGGGGTGGGTTGTTAATCACACAAAAGGCCTTATGCTGTCTGCAAACAGCCTGAATTGCACACCGGTTTATTCAGGGCGGGAGACTAGGTCATCCATGTCGCCTGGTATCATAGCAACCGGGAACAACATGACAACAAGAGCAGCATAGGCATATAAATTCTTATCGTGGGAATAAACACGACAGTCATTATTAGAATAAACACAACAGTTATTGCAATTGAACAGCTATGAGAAACTCTGTCTAGAAGACAAAACTATGAGGGTGATCACAGTGAGCATTTGTAAGCACTATTATAACTATTATAAATAAAAGCGAAAGTGATGAAAACGGAGAGGGTCTGCTGCAGTGAGCTTGCAGAACAAACACAATAGAAAGGAAGGGCACAGGGAGAAGGGATTCAGCTTTCTGCTTGCTAACAAATGAATGAAAGTGTTCTGAATTGTTCAGCTTGGGTATATTGTGACTTTTGCTGTGAGGAAACAGCTGGCTGCTTTGCAGACAACATAATAGTCAGAAAAATAATTTCTTTATACAATTTTTGATATACCAAAGACAACATGTCAGGAGTTCTACATGTGGAGAACAGTTTATATGGGTCGGTACTGGATGATGATAAAAAAAGACCCAGCGATTCAGCGTTACTGAAGGTGTTTCTCTGAGCTGGTTATGCCTCCTTCCATATCCTAACCACACCGACTCGATTATGTCACGTGGGTCTTTTTTAAGTGTAATTTGGTCAGTATAATAATGCTACAGTTAAACCAGTTAATCCTGGTCAGTTGAATGACGTATATGATGAAAATGTGTGTGACCTAGGAGAATGTTACACGACCCCGGTGGGCATTTCTTCTGCACCCCACTAATACAGATAATCAGCGATCTGCATGAAGGAGACACCGGCAATGAGAAGCCCACTCAGGGACAGGGAATAGTTCAGGATGTTATGCAGGAAATTAGCCAGATAGGACCCTGCCTCTCAGCTCACGTCCTGAGAAGCTGGTGCCGTCTCCCTCTGGGGAAGAGCTGTTACCATGGACACCGGGCTGGATTTCTCCAAAGGGGCAACAAGAGGAATAGGTAAATAGGAACAGCGACCACAAGGGTGGCAAAATTAATGTAACCAGAAGAGAGCTTATGGCGTTGGGGACTGACAGGAAGAAGGGGAAACACCCAACACTGTTATTCAGTGTGCTGGGGATCCTCTGTGAACACTGCAAGGGGGGGATCCTCGGTGAACACTGCAAGGGGGGGATCCTCTGTGAACACTGCAAGGGGGGGATCCTCCGTGAACACTGCAAGGGACACCGGCCAGTCAGAGCCAAACAAGTTTAGTTAATATGTTGTCATATGTTAACCGGCATAAGAAAATGCTCCTTAAGTTATTACTTTTCTAAGTAATAACACACGTCTTCTCATTCTTATTTTTCACAGATCAACTACAAAGTGAGGATAAGACTCTGATGGGGAGGGGGGTCATTTTATGTAAATGTCACAACATGATAAAGTGTGCTCCAGTCACCCTTAATTAATGAATAAGCCCTGTATTTTAATAAACTAGGCAAAAATTAAAAATCATATCTGGAGGCCAGCTGCTTCACCCATGCTTTTTGGGAAAAATTTTGCATCGACTCTGCAGACAGTACAGATACATGGACTAAAAGAAAAACAAGACACGTGTCCCACCAGGGACTGAGTGACACCCCCATTTTAAATGAAAATAATCTTTAAATATATTATTTTCCTACTGAAAAATCCAGGTGTTCCGTTGTATCTTCTTGGACCTGAGCCTGCTACAGGTTTTGCTTCATTCAACTCAGCAGGTCTTGATTGGATTAGACGTCTCGCTGCCAGTCTATTTATGCAGCCTGACATTTCAGAGAGAGCCTCTGTCTAAGTGCTCGAAGATCCCCGCATTTCACAGTACTGTGGCTCTGATGGAGCTCACAGCTGACTGAGCCGCAGAGCTGCGTCACTGGCCGAGAGCTGGATCCCGGCAGCGGCCTCGGAACCTTACAGTGCACTCAAGGGACTTGCTGATGTTGCAAAACAGAGTTCTGACTACAGTGAGTCAGTGACCAGATTCATCATGGCTCCAGCACCACCACCGGTGATAACAGATAAAAAGGTAATTTTTCAGGGACCTAAATATGATGGTAAAAAAATAAATACAACAGAAACACAGACATCTGGAGTCCAGACAAATAGAGCACTGTACTTGTAATGATGTTCAAAAGGTCACAGAAAAACATCAGCCATTTCAATTGATGGCCCTCTCTAGGAAACAGCAGTGACATGTCGAAGTGAACAGCTCTTAATATAAAATTACACCATGTAGCTAATGGTGCCGACTGGGTCCTAGAAGAGGTTAATTACTCACGCTGCTATTTCGGTCTGGATATGTCCATTTCCAGTCATACACCATAATAGTCGTAATGGGGTTTTTTCTGCCTCTATGTTGTAAAGACATCTTGGGTTTCTAAAAGGTGCTTTTCAAATCAAATATTATTATTATTATTATTATTATTATTAGCTGCAGTGCTGCACTGTAAGTTTTTATTAGATATGCTTCACATTGCACATTAGCTTATCAGAACGTGGTAACAGGAAAGCTTGCAAATCTCAACATAGCTGTAATAAAATGTAATAAAATGGATACAGAAAATCTTGATGGCTGGTGTGATCAAGATTAACAATTTCATATTAAGGAGTCACAAACCCTTGCAGAAGAGCACCAAAATGCTTGCAGTCTGTCTTATTTGCCATCGGTCAGCTTTACTGTAGCAATCTTACTTTAATGCTGTAAAATAGAAGTATTACCTCCCTTGTTGACTGGTAGTTTGAAAAACTAACAGTGGCAAACTCTGTATCATGTAAGGCTTATGTAGTAAACGACGACCCTATTCCTGCAGCTTACTTTCAGTGGATTAATTCAATGCAGTTGTAAACATATGGAAAATCCTTGCATTTTGGCACCTTCGGTTCCAAGGCATTATCTATGCAAATCGTCTCCAGTGTCGCTCTCACAGAATGCCTGAACTGGAAGCCAGTGATTACACTGGAATAGCTTAAAAATGTATATTTTTTCTCCACCAATCTTGAGCCAAATGCAGCCTACTTCTGTCTATGACCTGTATGCTGAGAAACTGCTTTGCTTTCGGTGAGACAAAGATGCAAACATGGGTCCATAAGCTTAGATAAGAACAGATACGAACAGATACGAACAGTACGCTATTTTATTAAAGGCCATTCTTTGGCGTCACCGGAACAAAGTAACAATGTCGATAAAATCTCCAGTGGCCTGAAACAGGGTGAGAGCAGTTTTGATGGATGTTGTGATCAATAATGCATGGGTGTGGGAGAAGCCAGGGAAAATGAATTCAGCTATTTTACTTCTCTCTTCAGGTAAAGAATTTACATACCATGGGTCAGAAATATGCATTTTTAACAACTGCAAATCTTAAAAACCTACATACATTTACATCACTCCTGTTTATTTTATCTTTGCATTTTTATACTCCTGTTACAGTATTTCATTTAGTTTATAAAGGCTTTAAAATTTTAGGAAAGAAAAGCCTATTATTCTGAAATCTATCCAGTTAAATCTGGACAGCATAGCCCCTCCTGTGTCACTGCAAACATGAAATAGCTCTCCTTGAAAGGTAAATGTCTACTCCATTCTGTACTGGAGAAAATCCCTAAATGAAGCTTTTTTTTCCTGACTTCCATACTCACCAGTCCTGCACCGCTGCGAAGGACTCTTCGTTGGTGATGTCATACATCAAGATGAAGCCCATTGCACCACGATAATATGCTGTGGTGATAGTCCTGTATCTTTCCTGGCCTGCCGTATCCTACAGACGGAAATACAAGGCACATAGGTTACCTCCCACCCCTCTCTGTCTCACATGCACAAATGCACTCGGCTGCATGTACTACACGTGTGCAAATGCATGCGCATTAGAAATTCTGCAGGGAACGTCGGCTTCATTTCGTATAGCTATAAAAGACCCTTTGGACACTGTCAGCTCCCACTACATCTCTGGGCACATATGGATGCAACGTTCCATAACCAGTGCAGAACTCTGACAGACACCAAGGTACCCCTTGGGCCAAAGGGTTGCCATGGTAATCGACATCTCTGTGACCAGCCTTGGCCACGCACAGGCAGCGTTCCCTGTAATGATAATGAAGTCTAGGACTTTTTCTGCTATAATTGACTTGTTAAAGACCAAAAATGGTGGCAGGAAGGAAAATGACAATGTATGGCTGCTACCATTGTAGGGGAAGGGAAAGCAAAAATAAACATACGATCGTCACATTTCATCTTTTTTTTCTTCCACTTGAAAGCTGGAGGGTCGGAGTTTGATTGTTTACAGTAGAGCGAGCACATGTTCACAGCAGAAGCTGGCTCCCCGCTGCCAAGCGATGAATCATCCCGCGCAAACACCTCCACATCGCCTGTGCTGCATCCACGGCTCATCCATGTTTGAGTGTCATGTATCGCTCATTTGTTTGAAGAGCAAGCACGGGTAAAAGGTGGCTTCGGTCGCCATTCAAAAAGAACCGCCCGCCATCCCCCCCAGCAAAATGGAAAGATCAAAGGCCAGGTGAGTTTACTAGGCAAAGACTGTGAGCAATTCATATGGTCTTCATACAACGGCTTCGTAACGTTATACGCTTGAGATGCCTCTGCTGGGCAGTAGGTTCCAGGGAAGTGCGCTTATCAGCGCTACACTGCACCAGAGGCATCACCTAAAGTGACCTATATTCATCTCAGCACTTCGGGATCCAGGGGACAATAGCTTGGCATACGTCACTGCCAGGAGGACCACAAACACTCACAGCCTGGCTCATGCCCGTATTCGTCAGAACGATGCGGCCGTGGCGATCTCCCATGAATTTACATCACGGGTCGATGGGACTCCTCATTTACATGAAAATAATGGTGAACTAGTGATCTGAAGCAGGGAAACTGCACACATTAGAGAAATCAAAAATGGACCCGATATCACTGAAGCCCCATCCCCCAGACACAGGAGCTGCCTGGAGCATCGTCAAATTAGTGCTTATATATTGGGCTTTTTGAACCACTCATTTGTAGTGTTCTTTCTGCTTGATTAGCTGAGATACGCTTGTAAACACTTTCTTTGTCCTCCTTCAGCAGTTACTCGTTCTTTTTGTCTAGTCCTGACCGGTCTGTTTCCTCCATCTTTACAGAATATTACCATGGCAATCGTTGATTCACTGTCTCGTGGCACAAAAGCACAAGGCCTGTCACCATGCCAATTATCTGAAGTTGTTTTTTTCCTCCTCTCATAAATGAAATGCTGCACGTGTCCTATTCTTTGCATAAATTAATACAACAGGTCATTAAAAACATTTGCCTACACCACACAGCAAAAAGTACACAGAATGGGAGGGCAGGACACCAAATTTGTATTAAATATGCTACACTTTCATCAAGTATGAATTCAGAAAATACACGGTATTGGAAAAAGGTCCAGGAATTGTTTTACACTGTGCTACCTGGGGCACATATGTGTTAAAATATATATGCTACCTCAAAGCGATATACAAGAACAATACTTGTAAACAATTTCACAATTATATACAATGAGATCTTCAACGAATAATTTAATAATTTATTACAATTGCCTTTAATGCACACCTGTGTCCCTTAGTGACTAACCCACCTCTCGATATGTATCAGACTACATGTGCAAATTTCTTATATTCTCCAAAATGCATGACTAGAAGAACACAGTGTTCATTCCCAAGCCTCTTTTTGTGGGAACCTCAGCCTTTCCATGTGCTTGTTAAATTTTACCTGCAGATCAATTAATTCATTAACCTAATTAGTGAATTAACTTCATGGGTTATTGACTACCCAAACAAGGTATACTATTAGATAGATATGCTGGATAGTAACTGCAAATACTGGTTAGAGCAGTACAAAAGATAGCATTGTTAATTCATGCTTCCAAACTGTGTACATAGAATTTCCTTTAGTAGTTCAAAAATGTGTTTCCGTGAACCGGTTGCTCATGAGTGTGTATGAAAGGCATATAATGTGCCGGCATTCTCTCCGGGGTGTTCCACAGCCTGGAGCTTCTGGGATAGTCTCCAGGCTCCCCATGACACTGCACAAATCATGACGTGGACACTCACGCATATGACTATATACACTGTACTTAATATAAACTGTATACATAAGCAAACCAACAATGCCACAAAGTAAGGCTGAGCAATAATTTCACAGCCACAAATCTTTTGGCTCTCAGAGTCACACATTAGCTCATAAATATATTTTCCAGGTTCACATCTTGCAAAAAGGTGCAGCGCATGATTCACCCAGGTGAACCAGACTCATAAACTGAGGCAAAACCAGACAAGACAAACGCCATTAACCTCAAAGTGATAATGAAAACAGAACAAGTGCTGTGGAAATGATTGGTTTATGCACAATGTCAGTCAGACATCAGAGTACCCATGAGACACTGTCACACTGCAGAAAAACTGCTAACGGAGACTGCAAACATTGACTGCTTCACAGGAACGTGCAGCACCAGGGCTTGTTGGCACTAGCTGACAACCTGAGCAATGAAAAACAAATGTCTTTGGTTATTTTACGCTAAATTCAAAGTCTGCTGGAATACATCTAGCTCAGAGGCTGAAAGTGCTGCTAGATAATGGACATATACCAGGGAGAAAGGGAGAAAAAGGTAGACAGTAAAGAAGAAGCAACAAACACCCTATACAAAGAGATTTCATTTCTCAAAGCAAACATTTATATTTAAAGGTTCAATTAAAGCAGTAAAACAACCTTATATGTCTTGGCACCAGCATTACTTCAGCCAAGTCGGCTTGTCCTACCTAGGGCCACCAGAGTCCAGAGCACATCCCAGGGGCTACGGGCACACTACTGTAAAACCAATCTATTTAAACATGACACCAAAAACTGCAGACCAATATCAAGGAAGTGATGAAAGGAAGGAAGAAGAAGCCAATCAAAATGGAGAGGTATGAAATCTAATTGTGGGTAGAGCCAGGAACAGAACAACACACCCAAGGAAACATCCACCCGATATGAAGAGTGAAGTTCACTTGGGGGTTGTAACAGCAAAAACACAACTGCATACTTCTGCTAAGACTTCCCACCCCTGCCCTAAACCCTGAAAACATGGAGGGGTGCAGTTGTGATGTGAACCAGCAAGCCACCGTAGCTAATCTGCAGATTTATGGACATTTATTGCTTTTGCAACAGCACACATGCCATCCATACATGGTCAGAGCACTGTTCCTGGTGAGGGTTGTGGGGGTAACAGATCAGCCCAGACCTCTCTGGAGTCTGCTAGCACTCCCCGGCCAGCTGGGAGGCATAATCCCTTGGTCTTATCTTTAGAATAGCATCATACACATTCATTTTTCTCTTTAGTATGTCCAATTCACTCCATTGCGCAAATACGCTGTGAAAACCCCCAAAAAATCAACTCTATTCAGGTGAAGCTTAAAAAACAAGCTTATTAACAATGAACAGAATCACATGCTCACACACTGTCACAGTGAGCAGTGTCCAAAAAGGCTCCTTTAGTGTAAATGAACATCAGGCATCACCAGATCCCAGGGACTCTTGCATTTTACAGTTCTATATTTCAAACGTTCATCCAAGACAGTAAACATATTTTCTGCCAGGCAGTCGTGTAAAAAGGAATTAGTTCATAACAGGTGAAATGTAGGTCAGGAATATACACACAACCATGTCACCTCACTGCAGCAACTAATAATTCCACAGTATTCTGAAAATTCTGATGAGGTTTGTTAGTACTGAATCACAGTCCCTCAATAATCACTACATCCTTCTCACAGACATCACAATTATGAAATATCATAAAAAATATTTTAAATGTGTGCCGACCGTAATTCGTAGAATGCTATAACCTTAATTATACAGGTAACACATCCTGAAAATGGAATCCTTTCTTCTGCCTGTGTGGCTATTTGAATGGGATTAAGTGATGAAAATTCTGTTGCATGAAGGAATCACTTTGATCGTAAAATGCTCAGATTCAGGCTAACTGTAACCTACACTAAGACCTTAGTTCCCAGCCCAGTACTGTCCTTTTAAATAGTGAATCACTCGCTGACTCGTCTGTGACATTAGCTCCTGATAAAATTCTGTCTGCATTTTCGTATGACTCAGAACCTGGCCGCCACTGTGTGGAATGGCTTAAAGAATCAGGAGAAATGCTGCCAGCTGCCATCAGATCCGAAACAGCTGCGTGTTAAAATTTTAAAGGCACAGTTAACGATTCACGCTCTAATTAACAAAAACAAAACTGGCCCTATGGCTGTAATTTTCGCAAGTGAAGAAATAGCGCTAATATTTATTTTTACAAGAATAAGCATATTTTAAATAATAACTGTGAAAAATAACGTGCATTTTCCCAAACAAGATAAACGTGCTCATGTAACTAAGCTTGTCTATGACATATATTTAAAACATCTGCACCTATACAAATTCATGCATTTTTGTGTCAGAAGGTATATATAACATCTCTGTAACATACCCAAATCTCTGTGTTACTGAGATACACACCAATACCAATCAACATCTGAACATCAGAGTGATACAAATTTCAATAATCTCACCAGCGGTCGAAGCTCACAGGCAGTAAGCAGACGCACATTTTCCCACAGGCAACAAGACAACATCCTTAATAAGGAAAATTAACTGATATGTTTCCATTAAAAGTTGTGCCTTCCATACATCCCCCAAAATGATTTATTTAGTAAAGGGCCACTGATCCCAAGAAGTACAGGGCACAAAGCAGGGAAGACCCCAGAAACGATGCCAGCCCCTTAGAGGCAGGGGTGCCGTAAAGGGGGGCAAGGTAGGACGACTCCAAATGCAAAGAAATATTAAAGATGATTGGATTTGTCTGGGTTGAGGGGCCAATATGATAAGCTTTCATTTGACCTAAAATCTCTAACAGCACCCCTGACTGCAGGACACACACACAAATTACACACGATGAACAATTCAGAGACACCATGTCACCTGACTGCAGACAACAGGAGAACATTCACAGCAAAGCAGGTGGGGGAGCATTGCTCTACCCACTGAGACACAGAATCATACGAAATAAGCTGCGAAAGCGGTCATTTATAAAGTGTGTATTTGTCATTTGCATACTTCTGCAAAGAGGGGAAACACGTTTGCCCTTGCCCGGACGCGGGTCACCGGGGCCCCCCCCTGGAGCCAGGCCTGGGGGTGGGGCTCGAT
>JAODKF010000046.1:28601699-28615096 GCA_026779585.1 Mormyrus proboscirostris
GGGTTTCCCTCCTGAGACTGCTGCCCCCGCGACCCGACCTCGGATAAGCGGGAGATAATGGATGGATGGATGGATGTATTTGTCATTTGTAATACATTCACTCAAAGCCACTTCTATATTAAATAATCACTGCTTACGTATTATCGACTAATAAACGTAATAATGTTAAACTATATTTTTGCAAAAAAAAGAACACAAAACACAAATAACTGTAAGGGCACTGATTGTAATACAGCGACAGTCAGCAGCCGTAAGAACACAGATGGGGAATAATAATAATTTAATTCTGTGTACAAGCAGAATAATGCATTTTCTTAACAGTTCATGGATTGATTGCTTTGCCTTAAAAAACTCTATAAGCTTGTTTTACAGACAGCTTTCTTGTTATTCTGCTTGCCTATAAATCTGACTACTGAGACAAGACCATTATCAATCATATTTAGTCAAATATAACGCATAGTCTGGCTAGGTTTCTCTTTCAGTTAGGCTTCTGTTGGCTACATCTCTTTGGTAACTTTTGCTAACTCTGACAGTCAGAAAGCAATTAATCACGGCCGAACACCCTTGATACCTCAAAATTCATGCTGCCACTTTGTGCAGAGAAAGGAGTGCATTTTTCAAACTTAGGCAAAGTTCAATATCTGATATTACTGTAGCAAACAACTTTGCTATTGAGTGGTTATTTTACTATAGAAGGCAAAGCATATTTAAGGTTCAATGTGTTCATTCACAATTAAACAACAGAATTATCCATGTCTTCCTTAAGGTACATGTTGTAATCCTTGTATATTTTTTTTCTTAAAATACAGTAAACTTCCTATATAAAAGTGGACAATTTATTGATTTTAGTTAAAAATCTAGTATTTACTGAAAACCACTAAACCCTAATTAAATGGGGTCCACTGGCCTCCTCTCTAAAAGCTGCTATTTATCAGATAACGCAGAGCAACACTGAGCTGTGTCTGCTGCTGAAGTCCCCAGGCAGGCCACCACGCTGGGCCAGTCCGGCCATATTTAAATCTGTCACTCTCCCACGGCACGTGTTCCGCCGATCGCACAGCACTCAAACAGGAAGGCTCAGGAAGACCTCCTCTTGACTGCCTATTTACTTCCTATGTTTTGCTACATTTGTCTTTTAATGGCTTAATTTCAGTGATACAGCTGTATGTCCCATAAAAACACTGCTATATTACACTAGAGCTGATAGACACTACTCATATCTCTCTGTTTTAATTTTTCTGGTGCTTTTCTTGAAAAACGCTACTGCAGAACACCCTGCCTGATTCCTTTACATCATTTCCAGAATCATGGAATGCAGTAAAACCTTCAGCAGACATGTGTTACAGTAGTACATTCACCTGAAACCAGTATCTCTTGGCATCTGAAATGACCCAGAAGAACAATATGCAATTATCATTAGGTTCATAAATAAAAACATGATAATAGGCATAGAGGACAGACATGGTCCAAATAATGTTTATCAAACCCATTACGTCTAAAAATGAATGGACTTCACACATTGAGGTTTGTTAATTCCCACAAACCTGGCACTCATCAACAATTCTAAAACAATACATGAATGTTGCTGGTTTTTGCAATGGTTGGTGTTTATGAACATCCAAATAACAAAAATTACTGCTATTATTCTCTCTCACACAAATGTTTCTCTGAAACTGAATATTTCATAACAAATAAGTCCATTTTGTTCCTAATAACTGGAATGGAAATTCAGCACACTTCATCTGCAACTATGTTCCTGCTCTAAACTAATACATTAAACCAAAATAGACCCTCCAGCCAGCACTTATTTTCTTAAGGAGAGTAGACATCCTTCATTGAACTTTATGAGTCTCTGGAAACCTCACTATTGGAAACAGTTAAATGTGTCATAAGAGAGGAAAACATCATTTTCTGATCCAAAAGAAAGATATGGAACTAGAAATTTAATTATATATTTAATAAATAAAGGCAGTGTAATATACAGTGCCCAAAAATCCGCAACTTGATAATATAACAAATCCAAGAACACATTTCTAATGCAGAAACAAAACAACAAGAGAAATGTCTCACAGATAAAAATGAAAAAGCCTCTTTTCAATGTCTGACAAAAAAAATCACCTCTACAAGTTGGTTATCCTGTGAAATTCTATTTGCACATCTGTTTTTTGTTCGTAAAAATGGTCAAAGAAAGCACTCTGGGCATTTTGGTTGGAATCAGTTGGTATGTGCCAGAACTGTACCTGACCTCTAACCTTCTGATGGACATCATACTTACTTAAATTAAATTTCATGTAACTGTGTGGAATTACCAGCATGTACTTTCTTCCCAGCAATACTCATCTATATCCTCTGTCAAGCTTGTATTCTAGTTATTGATTTATTTATTTGTTCATTTATTTATGTGTCCATTAATTTATTCATTCAGTACATTACTAAATACTGAAAAAGCTTTTGATAAAGTAAATTGGATTTTTTTCCCGGCGTAAAAAAAAATGTTTTTTGAGAGTAATTACTGAATGGGTATTTTTTTTGTTAAAAATGCTCCACCATATGCATCACATCACAACTCCTACCCCCCCTCTTTTATCTTCTATATGCAGAACAGGTTTACATTTTGGATATATTCAATACATACATTTTAAGATTCTTTTTCTGACTACACATAGCATAAGAAATACAATAATTAGACATATTCAAATTTAATATCTAGAAATGGCTGTTCTAGGCTTCATAATATCAGTCGTTCTGGTTATTTAACTCCACATTTTACCAAAAGTGTGGTATACTCCAAAATCCAGTACATATTTTACAGTATTTCAAGACAGACTATGGGTATATGTGTGGGCAAGGTCTGAATTCATTTTGGGGTTCTCAATAGCGTAATCATTTGCTATTTCTTAGTCAACAAAAAGAACACTTCTCAATTACAAATATTCACCAACCTTGCGATGTCCTAACCTTTTTGTCTTTTGTGTCACCTCCATGCTTACGGCTCTTAACAACAGCAGCTAATAACCATCCAGGAAGCATCTCTCTGTTTTTTCCACCCATAAGAGTTTATTGTAGAATGTTCTGCCTGCTGAGGCTCAGATGAATGACTACAGCAGAGAAGAAAACAGCTACTTGCTTCTCTCAGCATAATAAATCAGAGAATGAGATGGCTATTGATTTGGTCTGTGGTTGCCTTCCTATCCCAGTGTGAAATGGGAGGTCGCGGGGTTAGGGAGGGCCCTGTTACACCCAAACAATGTTCAGAAGATCCAATTTCCCATGCCAGCCTCATCAGCTGATTGTAATTCCTGATGTTACCCTTGGTTCCAGGTGTGTTTTCTCCTTATCTCACTATGAAACATCATTCTCACTTTGGAAGCACTTGTTGGAGATGTTTAAGTACAAAACACTAAAAGGGGTTTAAATTAAATAATGCTGTTGTTCTTTTCAGAAAGGCAATAATCACAGACAAAACAGGGAATAAGATAATCCCTGCAAATCATAACAGGATTGCACTGCTTCCTCCTTTTTGCGGATAGCTTAGACTTTGTCTTTATATAAAATCAGTAGCATACAAAACAAGTTTACATGGATTACTTTTTTGCTCTGAAACCTTTCTTTTTCATCTTTATAACAATTATAGGCACAGAAAAGCAGATGTATTTCTGAAAGTTCAATGGCTAAAATCCACCCAGTCTCTCTGTTTGAAAAGGAATGTGACTCACCCAGATTTGCAGTTTGATCCTTTTCTCATTCTTGTACACGGTTTTGACTTTAAAGTCGATGCCGACGGTGCTGACAAAGGCTGAAGTGAAGGAGTCGTCTGCATAGCGGAAGAGGAAAGACGTCTTCCCAACGCTGCTATTTCCAATGATCAGGAGTTTGAACATATAATCAAAATTCTGGTCAGAACTTTCTTTCTGGCCAAATTTACCATCTTGTGTGGCAGTCATCTAGTAGGAACAAAGGAAGATAAACTTAAGTGTGTTAAAATAGCAACCAATTTGACTTTCACAGCTCATTCACGGGGAGAAAGAATGGATCCTAGGTCACGCTCTGCAGGTACGGCAAAACAGCTTCTGATGTTCGGTGAAGGTCTATATAATCTGAAGGTCTACATTTTCAAAACCACTATAAAACAGCATGACCTCTGTTGGACTGAGGACACTGCTCAGCCACAAAATGCATCTGTGAGGCCTCTGCTGGCAACCTCAGTTTTCGCTGAGATTTCCCCCCCTTTTCTGAGTTTTACCATTCATACACGTCAGAGAAATGTTCCAGATACCTCTGTGCGTTCCACGGAAAGGCAATGCATCATTCTGACTCATGAATCTCTATATATACATAATTTCAGTGCAGATCCAATATGCTGCGTGCGGGTATGTATTTGTGTGTATATATGTATATATATATATATATATCCACACACACACACATATGTATGTGTATAGCACACTGCATGCAACTAAACAGTACATTGTTCATATTTGCCATTATCACCATAATAACATTTGACCGCATTAACATATGGTATTTTCAGTATATAACTGATCCACACTGTCACATATTTATTAAAAAATATTTTATCAGTGTGGTAGTGTATATGTAATTTTTTACGTGAAAGCATAGCATTCGTTTATCTTGGCACAATTTAGGAATCACAGCACAGATATTTTCAAATATACCGGAACTTGTTTTGTACGTTATTTAATTGCAATTTTGGCATTTAACCTAGTAGGACTCTACCTTTAGTTCTTGTTTTGATTCACAAAATCAACCTAAGTTAATATCGTTACCCCCACGAGATATTTGTAAATCGTCTATTTAATAAACATAAATTAATCAGTAATCCGTAAAACTGACTTTCAAAATAAAAGGACACAAATAATACGCCCAAGGCTATATTACAATGATTTTCGCGTTTATACATGAACGCTTTTAACTTTAATGTCGCCCGTTGTGTTCAGCATTTTAACAATTTATATAGTTTCAACAATGAATACGACAATGGATTACCAGTATCTGCTTCAAATAATTAAATACATTTTTACTAGCTATACTACTTACCTTTTCATAGACAATACAATCTGGATAAAACTGGGGTGTTTAAAATCAGGGGCGTTCTGAGCACAAAACCGTAATAACTTAGATACGTAAAGCATAAGTTTGATGCACAGCACGACAGCGCATACAAACCTGCACGGCCGCCTCCTGTCTCATAATGCCGATTGCTTCGCCGATGTCGGAAAAAGCGTTAATGCCAGCAGTTTGGGGAACCTCCGGCAGCGCCCCTTAAACCTGCTGAAAATCAGCACCGAGCGCTGTCCTCCCCTTTAGAGCCCAGCAGGCACGCGCCGACTGTGGCCGCGTGCGAACGTACGTCTGACCGCGTGAAATGGCTGCGCGTGGGTTTTGTAGTCTTCTGCCACCAACGAACAACGCAATGAGAAGAGCAGCAAACGGAATACACTGGATTACCCAGAATTCACTCCCATGCATATACATAAAACCTAGACGACGTATAATAATAGTAATAATATTAATACCGTTTTATTTATTTTCTCAGTTGATTTGGAGTTTGCATGTAGTTTTACTTTTTAGTAGTCTGTGTTGTTATGCGCCTAATATATCTATTGTTTTTCGTCTCCGATATTAAATATAATCACGATACTTTATGATTTAAGGTCTCATCAAGACTTATTTTAGACCGATGATTTTAAGTTTTAAGATTCAAGTTCTTTCCAAAATAATTAATTGCGACTACAGTATTCATAATTAAATATGTGATTCTCTTACCTTCCCATATAAGTCCATTTGAAGGTAAACAAACAAAACGAGAAGGACTTATCTTTTTTAAAAAAATAAAAATGAAATATATATATATATATAAACCCAACAATATTTATCCGAGTCAAGTATCGCTCTGTGCTGAAAACGCGCTTCCTAGCTTCCACACCCACCGCTCATAAATACAGTGCAGCTGTATTTGCACGCAACACTCGCCTCAGACAGGGTTACTTCCCCATTGAATATTGCGCATTGCCTACTTAGCGCAGATACAGATGATGAGGACCCATATATTTGTGCGTCTATAGAAAGCTAATGAAAAAAGTTTACCGAACTTTTAAAATAACAGGTCGTTGTGTAAATATCAAATTCAGCATAAACCAGCACAGCTGGTTACCAGCATGACCAGTATAATGCAAGCTGGTTATACTAGCATAGGTTGTGTTTTGGTGCTGGTCCACCAGCTACATCAAAACCAACATAGCATGGAGCAGCATGGAAATCATCAAACAGCAATGTCAGGCATACTAGGAGAGTAAAGCTTTCAGCTATGAGGTTCTGGCACCGTACTGAAAAAGCCAGCTTAGATTCTCATTCTGGTCTATGCTGGTTAGAGCTCGTTTGGTGTTGGTGTAGCTGGCGAATCAGCATAGTTATACTGGTCTACCTGAACATGAAGCTGGTCCACTATTAATATTTCATTAATGATACTGGGCCACTAGCACCAAATTATGCTGGCCATGCTGGTAACCAACCTATTATATCAGTCAGTCTTCTCTGTCTGACCTTAATGTCAGCAAAATTTTATATTTAATGGCCATTCACCAACTGAAATTAACTAAAAAATGTTCACTATTCAGGAATCTTCTCTTGGATTATTGCATTCTTGTGTGTGTCTCTGGGGGGGGGGGGGTGGTCAGATATGTATTACATTTTGGAGACCAAATGTCCCCACGAGTGAAAAAAAAAAGACCTGTTATTTTGACACTGTGCGGACTGTTTTTTCAGTCCCCACAAGGGGAAGTTTAATTTTATAAACATCTGTGACTGCAATCAAAAAACTAAAAATGCCAGATGTCTTGTATTTTGTTTGCTTAATTATGGCTAAGGTTAGGACTGGGTATGGGTTGAGGATGCCATTATTGGGATTAGGGTTTTGTCCATAGAAATGAATGGACGGACCCCATAAAGATATGAATACAGGTGTGTGTGTGTGTGTGTGTGTGTGTTATCACAATTGTTGTAATACATCCTTATGAACTGAAATGTGAACCTCAGTTTTAGCTATAATTATGATATATTATATAATTGTGAATGATCAAATTTAAAATGAAACTAAGACAAAACAAAACTCATTTGTGGCTTTATTTTTTTTTTAAACGGGCACCAGGGATTTTTTTAATGAACACAGAATGGTATACTCCTAAATGAATTTCCCAAAGTAATTGTCAAATACACAATTCAAAATACTGTAAGGGTCGATCCCTGTAGCTGGCCATGCAGTTGGTTCTGTTCCCAGAGTGTTTACTTGCTTCCTAGCCTAGTTTTGGTCTATGTTTATACCTTTGCTACTAGTTTACCCTGCCAATGTGTACTTCAGATATCATGTTCTGTTTTACCTACAGTATGTCCCCATTGTGTTTGAATCTGTATTGTTGTTGATTACCCTCACCTGTGTCTTGATATGCTATTGTTGAATGTATGGTTAATTGGTTATGGCCCACACTCGTCCTTTGTCTTGCCCTCACCTTGTGCGTATTTAAGTTCCTGCCCTTATTCTGCTCTATTGTGTTTGTCTGAATGTTTGCTTCCTGTTTGGTTCTTGTAAATCTTATTCAGCTGTTTCCCCAAATGTGTTTAGCTTTACATTTCCCTGTAGTTAGTTATTGCCTCATTAGTTCTTGTATTCTACCTTCCTGTTTACATCCTTTGTAGTTCCTTTTGTTTCTTTTTTTTGAGCTCAGGTTAAATAATGTCTCCTGTCCCAACATACGCTTCCATCCTCACTTCCAGCATGCTGCACCAAACACGGGGTTAATGCAAGATTGTAGCCAATCATGGAAAATCTCAGGCTATATGTCCAGACACCTTGATGTTACTCTTTGCACTGTATGTAATGTTATCAAGAACCATACCCACCATAGCTGTCTCCGTCACTGGGCGCTTTGAGTGTGTGCAAGGTATCAGGAGAACATTATGGAGCACAGTATGCAAGCTGGTGTCAGAAAGATGGATCTCCAATGAAAATTATGGGTATGCCAGCATGACAATAGCCTCATGCACACTTCACCATAGTCCCGAAGAATGCTTGAAGGCAAAACGCTGGATTGTATGAAGTGGCCAGCAATGACTTAATTCCCACTGAAACCTACAGTATGATTAAATCTAAGTAGAGCAGATGGGGACATCACTTATAATCTGGGGGAACTGGAGCAGGTTACACCAAAATAATGGGCCACAAATCCAGTACAGAGATGCTAAGGCAGGAATGGGCAATCTTACCCGCAAAGGGTCAGTGTGTATGCTGCTTTTGGGGATAACCTGTAGGTCAGCTGTTCAACCCAGGTGTGAGGACTCTTCACGCAATCAGTCCTCTAATTAGTCATCTCATTAGGGAGTTGCAGTGAAAACCCGCATACACACCGGCGCTTTCTGGAATAGATTGCCTACCCCTGTGCTAATGAAATATTTCTGAATTGAAACCAAAGTGTATGCAACATTAACCAAGAAATAAAGAATTGTGGAGACAAAATAATTTGATAAATATCAAGCTATTTTCAAGATAAGTGTGAGCTATATTCAAAAGAGCAAGGCTACAAAAATATTTTTGGTTACGTCTAGATTACAGCACTTACTGTACTTGTTGTTACAAAAATCTTGCTAAGGAAAGACCATTAATGCAAACGAAAACAAAACGTAAAACAATACAAAGGGAAAAGTCACTGATGTTAGGTTATATTTTTGTTTATCGTTACACCCTGTCCTGTGTGTTCCCAGGCTTACTGTGACCCTGTACTGAAGTAGCGAATGATGGATTATTACTGTCTGAAAAATGTGAATGCAAAATAATTTTATGGCCTCTTTTTTTGCTGTCTGATGGTGATGTTCCTGGAAATAATTAGCTAAAGGGCCATAGCAGTCAGACCTTGTTTTGCGACATTTAGTGGCATTATATCAGCATATATGTGGAAGGGAAACAATGTAGAAACATCCTATGAACAAAATAAGACTGGTCCTGCTTCCCTCTCAACAACCCTTATTGGGATGTAGAATGGACAGATGCCATAGATAATTTGTATCAAGTCACTATATAGAAAGCCAGCTTTGGAATCCTGCACTCACTATCACAGGCTTGAAGTGAATATCAGAATGTATGTGGCTCAGTGGGTCTGGACTCGTAATTGGAATGTTGTTGGTTCAAATCCCATGGTCGTTAGAATGATTATACTATTTCAACATGGCATCACAGGGACTGCCCTGAGCTGATTTGATCATCCAGTCACATGGCTTCTCCTAACCCTACTCCTCCAGGGACATGATAAGACCACAGTACTGACATCACAGTCTGGATGAAAGATCATCACCCTCAGTTAAATCTCTTCCAGACCAAATTGCTCATCCAACCCTACCATCCATTATGACAGGGGTAGCCTGGACAGTGTGTATGCGGGTTTTCGCTGCAACTCCCTAATTAGGTCACTAATTAGAGGACTGATTGGCTGAAGAGTCCTCACACCTGGGTTTGAACAGCTGACCTACAGGTTATCCAAAAAACCTGCATACACACCGGCCCTTTGCAGATAAGATTGGCCACCCCTGCACTATGACATCAATCCTCAGCTTGGATCACAGACACTGTCTCCATTAAGATCCACCTAGGGGTATTGATAGATGGCTAGCTATCTTTTGCTGAGCATATAACAACAATCTCCGGGTATTGCAGATTCATCCTGTATAACATGGGTGTCAAACTCCAGTCCCGGAGGGCCAGAGCCCTGCACATTTTTGGGTTTCCCCTCATTTAACACACCTGACTCAGGTCCTTGTGCTAATTACAACACAGCTCTTCAGCTGAATCAAATACGATGGAACAAGGAAAGAATTAAGTTGCACAGGGCTCCAGCCCCCCAGGACTGCAGTTTGACACCCCTGTTATGCTGTATAACATCTGGATGAACAGGCATTACCTGTCTGACTATACAGCTTCTTGTCTACGTATGTCTCGCAACTAGACTACTGCAACTCTCTACTATCAGGTATATTAGCTTGTGCTGTCAAACTGCTGAAAAATTATTTGAAATACAGCTGCTCTGGAATTCAATCAACCTAAATGTTACTCTCCTCCTTGTCTGTCCTCAGTGGCTCCCATCAACTTCAAGTTTTTGCTGCTGCCTTTCAGAGCTATTAATGGACAGAGACTCAACTCCATTCAAAGGCTCATTATGACCTGCATCCCTTCTCATGCTCTCGGGTCAGAAAACCAATGCCACTTGGAGATCCCTCCACTACAAGAGAAATCTTACTCTAGATGTTTCTCATGTGTGGTTCCCCAGTGGAGGAATGAGTTGCTGAACCACATTCCCTCTTCTCCTTCAACAAATGCCTCAAGACCATCAGTCCCAGGAATACCTCTACTAGCCTAATACTACTTCATGTTCCCTGAATGCCCTTAATGTTGCACTTTCTGTGTGGTAGTTGTATTAGATTCTTGCTTCAGTAGGAAGATGTTGTGCAGCTTTTGCTCGAATACTTGTACCTAGGCATTTGTTGGATGCCCAAGCAGACTTCTTGACAGCATGTATATATGTAATGTGCTATTTGCCTCACTGGTATATTGCTTTGGTCATACATCTCAGATAAACAAAATAAATGTGAATACCGGTATAAAGATGTCAAGAAAGACTACAATGAGTGACATTCTATGAATTCATTGTTGTATGCTGACTATGACCACTGCAGACTGTACTGAATATTAATTAATGCTATAGTATCCTTACACAGGGCCCTACCTCACTGTTGGTGCTTTATATAGTTGGAGAACTACACTAATATACAGACCAAAAATCAATACTGCATCTCCTTCCCATGATATTTTTTTTCTCTGGACTTCCTGTAACCTAATCAATAACAGAGAATAAAATACTAAGCATTTTGGAAAATCACACAGTGGCCTCAATTAAATTGACTTGAGTATGTTGAAATGGTCCAGATTCCTAGTGAAATTATTTAAACTGTACTATGCTCACTCTTCAGCCTGATTTACACTTAACCCATGACTAACTGTACAGTTACAGAAATTGGAAAAAAATTGTACTCTATTCATACACAATAGGGAAAATCCATCCATTGATACATCTTCTACCGCTTTTCCATTTCGGGACATGGGGGCAGCAGTCTAAGAAGGGAAACCCAGTCATCCCTCTCCCCGGCCACTTAATCCAGCTCCTCTGGGAGAATCCTGAGGCGCTTCCAGGCCAGCCAGGAGACATAGTCTCTCCAGCGAATCTTGGGTCTTCCCCAGGGCCTCCTCCCAGTGGGACATGCTTGGAACACCTCACCAGGGAGGCGTTCAAGAGGAATCCTGACCAGATGCCCGAGCCACCTCATCTGGCTCCTCTCAATGCAGAGGAGCAGCAGCTCTACTCTGAGTCTCTCCCGAATGACCGAGCTCCTCACCCTATCTCTAAGGGAGAGCCCAGCCACTCTGCAGAGAAAACTCATTTTGGCCGCTTCTATTCACGATATCGTCCTTTCGGTTACTACCCACAGCTCGTGACCATAGGTGAGGGTAGGAATGTAGATCGACTGGTAAATCAACTGGTAAATTGAGAGCTTTGCCTTTTGGCTCAGCTCCTTCTTCACCATGACAGACCGATGCAGCGCCTGCATTACTGCTGATGCCACATCGAGCTGCCTGTAGATCTCCCACTCCATCCTTCCCTCATTCGTGACCAAGACCACGAGATACTTAAACTCCTCTACTTGCGGAAGGACTCCCTTCCCAACCCAGAGAGAGCACTCCATCCTTTACCATCTGAGGACCATGGTCTCAGATTTGGAGATGCTGATTCTCATCCTAGCCACTTCACACTTGGCTGTGAACTGCACCAGTGAGAGCCGAAGGTCATAGTCCAAGTCCAATGAAACCAACATAACCACATCCTCTTCAAAAAGCAGAGACCTAATCCTGAGGTCACCAAACCGGATACCCTCAACGCCCAGGCTGCACCTAGAAATTCTGTCCATAAAAACTATGAACAGAATCTGTGACAAAGGGCAGCCCTGGTGGAGTCCAACCCTCACCGGAAACGAGTCTGATTTTCTGCCAACAATGCGGACCAAGCTCTGACACCAGTCATACAGGGGTCGAACAGCCCTTGTAAGGAATCCCGGCACCCCATACTCACGGAGCACCCCCCCACAGGACTCTCTGAGGGACGCAATGGAATGCCTTCTCCAAGTCAACAAAACACATGTATACAGGTTGGGCAAACCCCATGAACCCTTCAAGACCCTGCTGAGAGTATAGAGCTGGTCCACTGTTCCACGGCCTGGGCAAAAACCACACTGCTCCTCCTAAATCTGAGGTTTGACAATCCGGTGGACCCTCCTCTCCATGACCCCTGAATAGACCTAGGGAGGCTGAGCAGTCTAATCCCCCTATAGTTGGAACACACCCTCTAGTCCCCCTTCTTGAAGTGGGGGACCACCACCCCGGTCTGCCAATCCAGAGGCACTGCCCCCAATGTCCACAAGATGCTGCAGATGTGTGTCAACCAGGACAGCCCTGCAACATCCAGAGCCTTGAGGAACTCTGGGTGGATCTCATCCACCCTTGCGGCCCGGCCACCGAGGAGCTTTTTAACCACCTCAGTGACCTCAGCCCCAGAGATAGGTCCACTCTCAAGTACCCAGACTTTGCATCCTCACTGGAAGGCATGTCGGTGGCATTGAGGAGGACTTCAAAGTATTCCTTCCACCGACCCACAACATCCCAAACTGAGGTCAGCAGCGCCCCATTCCCACCATAAACAGTATTGATGCTGTACCACTTTCCCGCCCTGAGCCAACAGATCCTGAACCAGAATCTCATCGAAGCCGTCCGGAAACCGCATTCCGCTTAGCCTGCCAATACCCATCAGCTGCCTCGGGAGTTCCACAGGTCAAAAAGGCCCAATAGGACTCCATATTCAGCTTGACGGCATCCCTCACCGCCAGTGTCCACCAGCCAGTTTGGAGACTGCTGCCAAAACAGGCATCGACCACTTTACAGCCACAGTTCCAGTCAGCCACCTCCACAACTGAGGCACAGAACATGGCCCATTCGGACTCAGTGTCCCTCGCCTCCCCCCCGGGACTTGGGCAAAGTTCTGCCAGATGTAGCAGTTGAAGCTCCTTCTGTCAGGGGATTCTGCTAGAGGTTCCCAGCAGACCCGCACTCTATCCTTGGGCCTGCCAGGCCTGACCGGCTTCCTCCCCCACCAGCAGAGCCAACCCACCACCAGGTGGTAATCGGTTGACAGTTCCACCCCTCTCCTCACCAGATGGGCATAAATACATAGAAATGTATTTAAAATAAAAATACAAAATACTGAGTGGAAAAATGTATTTAAATACAA
>JAODKF010000046.1:28638494-28663150 GCA_026779585.1 Mormyrus proboscirostris
TAAGGGTCTTGCTCAAGGACCCGCAGACATGCTGAGGCTGGGTTTGAACCTGCGACCTTGTGATTACGGTACACAGGTCCCACGTTATCTCATACAGATTCACTGTTGTGGAAATACTTACAAGTGGTTGCCGTGAGTGTTTGATTTTGATTGATCAGCTGCAGTTCGATTTTAATTTGCATTATACTGGATCACACAGTAAAGCTCAAACCAGATAGTCTGCCTTCATTACATGACCTTAAATTTATGACTGATTTTCTGAGTTTTGAATGGGACTTACTCATGGGCAAAGTGGGCTAGCCAGCCCTGAAAAACAGATGCTTTCAGTACTCATAGGACAGGAGGCAGATCTCAGACCTGCCAGGGCAGGACTCCAGAAACCAGGAGCTCCAGGAGAATAACGACTTTCTGGGTGCGGAGAGGGAGACCTTCCTTACATCTGCAGTTCAGATAGCCTGGAAGAGGCAAATCCTAAGGAATGTTGCCTGTTTTAACAAATTAAGAGGAGTGTGAGTTTAGGAAGATATGTCACTGTTTAACCGCGGTTGGCATGAGTCACCTCTGCAGTTCCCTCCACTTAATGGTTAGAGGGAAAAAAAGCCTTAAGAATCACGCACATATTTCACATTGTTTTCTGCCAACAGAATTTGAATATTTTCCCCATACATTTGACACGGCGGGGCTGAACCAACCACGAAACCACAAAAATTTAAACAGAAACATCAGGTTTATGCCTGAACTGTGATCCATCCATCCCTCTTGTCCATCTGTCTTCATCCACTTGTCCAGTCTAGGTTCTCATACGGAACACCCTGAATGGGATGTGGCTTTATAACAAAGAGCTTGCACACATATTACATACTTAATAGCATTCGTAAAGTTCATTTATTTAAAGTATATTTTGGTGCATTCAGTCTTAGATTTTAGGTTGTAGGTTTGTTTATTTATTTATTTATTTATATAATTTGAGTGGAGAGAGCTCTCAGACAACTATCTCAGTTTCTTCATTGCACAGTTTACAAGGCAATGACTCCCTGCTCTTGTGCAAGAAAAATGCGGAACGTCCTTTGAAAAGCCCCCACACCTATACCTGGAATTTTTTGCAACTCTCTTGCAACAAAATTGTTGACAGCTTGGCATGCTGCGGGCGGCACGGCCTGGGAGTGGGCCGTGGGAAGGCAAGAATGTAGGCAGTCAGAGCAGAGCTGGAGGAAATCGGCGATTTATGTCGAGCGGGTTTCCTGTATCATGGCGTTCTGCTCCTTTGAGCTGGTGATCTCATACCAAACGTCTTTGGACTTTTGCTAAATGATTTATGCTGTTTTCATACATGCGGTTTAGGATTTAAGCATGAAGGATTTTAGAGATTCACATTGCTTAAGGGAATAGCACTGAGAGCATGCACTGACACGAAGATCTGAACTTGCACGCCTCTGGCCGCATGAGCTTCTGTTGCTCATATAACTATAGTAATCTTTCAGCTTTTTATGGTTCTAACATCTACCTGTTGACTTTAGCAAGGACAGGCAGGGGTGAGCAGAGCTGACACTCATAATCTGTTGTGATGTTTCAGAAGTCTGATATTTTCAAGTGCAATAGGTGAAACGCGCAATATCTTGAATCTTTGGGGAATGACTGCTGTATCGTGCTGGTCTGTTTGTTTATTGGATTTATTTTGTTTTATTGTTACTAATATGTCTATTGTTTTGACTTTGTGACGCTGGAGGGGACGCACCTTTAAATTTCATTGCTGTGGAAACAACAATGACAATAAAGTAGTAAAGAATCAGATTCTGAAGTGACGGTAACAACTGAATGACCACGATTAGCATCCAGAGAAAGGCCCCCAACAGGAAGCACTCTGTGGGACACTATGTTCTTATTTGGGACAGACCAGCCCTTAAGCTATTTGGAAGAGCAGGTGTGTAGCCGCATGTTAAAAGCTTCTTTAGTCTGACTCACTTTCAGTGTGAGTAAAATAAAAACTTATTCTCAATTTTCAACATGTTGATCATGAAAAATTAAAGGACAACTTAATAGAAAACAAAAATTTGTTTACTCTAACCAACTCCACTTGGGCACACTATTAATATACAGGGAAACATTTATGTAATATACCCAGAAAACATTTAACCAGATAGAATTTAGCTGCGTCAATTGGCTAGCTTAAGTTATTTTACTGTGTGACTGACGTGCCTGATTATTATCGACCTCAGGGAGATGTTTTCCCTACCAATGTTGTTCCCAGATGTTGTTATTACCCATCAAGCTCAGCTGTGTGTTTCTCTGCTCTAACACAAATGCAAGTAACTGAAATGGTTCAGAATAAAATCCTGTGCTTTTCTTTCACTATGCAGTTGAAAATATTGAAATCTTAGGATAAGAAAGAGAAAACCTGCTTCATGTTGCTTTGACAAAAATATTACAGAAGAATGAATGAAAATTAATCAATTATCTACTAATGAAAAAGTAAATGAAATACTACAAAATCTACTACGCTTCACTGGTGCCTCACAACCACACATTTCACTGCGGCTCCTCAAACTGGGATCGGCACTGGTGACACACGCAGCTGGGTTTCCCACATCAAAGGCAGTAACACTTATGACATAACAAGTCCAAGAGCAAAGCATTTCTGTAGTCAACATTCCTATCCATGCATAACATATTTACTGTTGTCCACTTTTCACATAACTATTCATATATGAATATCACTGGTTTTTATTACACCGATGCAGAGTAGCTATAACACTGAAGAAAACAGGGAAATGAACTCCACCCAAAAGAATTCATGAAGCATTACTCCTCCTAATCCCTTTATATTCGTCAGCAAACTCTTAGCACATGTCAGGTTCTGTCCTGCTCACACCCCAGGCCTCTTTGAATGTACAGTTACCTCCTCAGGATAACATCCAGTTTTATCATCGCTAGTCACCTTGAAGTTATCACTTCTGCGTGTGTTCTGCTTGTTCCTCTTAAAACAATGCATTGATTTTTGCCTAGCCTTATGTAGGCCATTGCCACAGCAAAGTGTATATATAAAAGTCATATCTTTTGTGAGAATCACTGTATATAAAGTCACTCAAAAATGAATTGAGTCATCTGAGAATTAACTGTGATTTCAGTGTAGGTCAGGAGAAGGAACAGCAGAGTGATCTGCCCAGAGATGCTCAGAGATGGTAACTGCAGTGAAAAAGCAGACATCTCACTATGAATATTTTCCTCTGGGCAAACAGTGACAAAAATACCATAATCAATTGATTCATGGATACCAACATGTTATTTAAAAGGGAATCTTGTCTTATCGGGACTAAACTATCATCCGAACATTGCAGTGCAGTGGCATGCATGAGTCGACAGGTTGCTCACCATTGAAACTCAATACAACCAAGAAAAACTTCTTTTCCTGATGGTAACAGATGGCACGTCGATTTATCTGAGACTGCAACATGACCGGGGCTCAAACAGGGATCTCTATGAGCGGATGGGGGCAATTCTAAATAAACATACCCTTCAAAGGATGCTTGATTCCTGGAAAATACATTTTGTAACAAATGTTTCTTATTAAGAAAAATTTGCTGAGGATATGGCAAAAAAAAACTGGAATTATCTATCCTGCCACTGAATCAGAGCAATCAAGCTGACTATGATTGTCTAGTCTGCAGCACTCTGGAATTGCACATGACAAAAGCTTAGCCAGTTGGGATTGTACCTATGATTTTCATACTGCAAAAAAAATGCATATAAACACTAAAGTATATATTGGGGCAGCATATATAGTGCTGGTTATGAAAACATCCTGGAGTTATGGATGGGCTAAGTTCGCTAATTTTGAGGCCTTGATCTTATGCGTGTGCACAAGTGCACATAATTACCTGTGCTAATGTTAATAAAATGCATCCAAAGTAGGTAGGAGTGCCATCTGAATAAATAGGGCATGTCATGGTTTTATTAGTGTCGCTTGGTTCACACCAAGCATTATTTTCATTTTTCAAATACTGGTGAAGTTTTGATCAACTAAAATATTCATTCAGCTTCATGTATATATATTATCTCCCAAAAATTACATGAGCCCATTTTACCCACTGTTTCCCCTTTAATTTTGTAAATAATTACTATTTCTATTGAGATGGTAACCTCTATTGACATAACAGGCTGTTGGGAACTTTTGAAGGCTGACCAAAAATGTTCCTGGACACACCCTTGTGCAGAAGTGATGTTTTCTTGGACCTTTAAATTAATGTGTGTAAACATGCCTATTCTGGCACGGGGCCAGAAAAGGGTAGTTAACAAATTCCAGAAGGACAATGTTGCCACAAGTCTCCACCCAACCACCCTCAGTGATTGCTACTGTTGGCGTTTCAACACTTTTTCGTGGAAATCAGGCTGAGATCCTTTGCTTTCATGTAGAGGAAGATGCCTGCATCCTGTCAGTTTATTACCCCCAAAGTTACAATTCTTTGTACTGGATGAGACTGGACTGGTGGACTTATGCTACAGGTAACAGAGTGAACCTAACAAACACATTTAAATCCTCAAGGCATAATGAATAATGACTTGCATGTCGCATCTCTTTAATTTTATTATATTCTGAAAAAATTCTTGTCAACTGCAGGCTGTAATTAGATTAAAAAGTATCGTTAATTGTTCAGAATACTGGTTGTTTCCTTAATTATAAGTTTAGTAAGCATTTTAAATTATGTAATGTTTAGGGCTGGTTGCCATTGTGAGGATCATTTGATTTATACCCCAAAGCTGTATTAGTTACATTAAACACAAGGAATGACAAAAATGAATGAAAAGGGAATTTGGTTCAGTAGTTAACTCCAACTGTCATTCAATCTTCAGAACAGTACATTTTGACAGACTGCCAATGTGTTCTCAAAAGTGGTGTTTGGGGCAGCCTTGGAAGGTTTAATTCATACTTTCTACTGACATCCTTCCTCACCAGAAAGAATTACAGGACTGCCTTTCTGCCTGCCAGCATACATACTTGACTGGAAAGCCAAACAGGTGAGGTTTGCCATACTTTGCATGCTCACATCAAATTCGTTCTTTTAAAAGGAAAACCATGTAACATCATTTGCATTGACTTAAGCTGGGTTAATGTTGCGTGTAAAACGTTTCTGAAAATAGTATAAACATGTTATCAAAATTATGAGATTTTCCCTTGTTTTTGCAAAAGTGTTCAAGAGTTTCGGTCAACGTGAACATTACCTGAGACACAAACTTTAAACAGGTAATGCCAGATGCCAATTGTATTTTTGGAGAGCACAAGTTCACAAGTTAAGTCATCCCCTGTGACGTGTCCAGTGACTGTAAAGTTCCCTATGGCTAAATATGAAAACAGGGACACTAAATACTTATATACATACACGAATACACAATACAGGAGCTCTGTGTGCTCAGTAAGCATGCAAGATCATTCAGTTCTCACCCTTCCCTTATTTGTGCTTCAGATCTGTCAATTGTGGTTTCCCATCTGGATGTTATCAATACAAAAGCACAACTGCTATAATATCCATTAACATGTTTGCATTTGGGACTCAACTTTCCTAAGGCTTTTAATTGCTATGCTCAGAGAATTAAAACATGAATATATTGAAAACAAAGCTTTAAATATGGATTAGCTATTTAGTTACGCTTTCTGAACAGTTTTTTAACGTGCAATACAGCCTGGAGAAGATGATTTTTGATCCATACATCCATATTTTCCAAGTTCCTTTCCTGGTCAGGGTCATGGAGGAGTGAATGCTGATATCTGAAGATGCACACAGCGTTCACTTTACAGTATCAGGTTCACTTTACAGTATCAGGTTCACTTAGCTAGTACTGCATAGGGTACTTCAAGGGTAGATGAGGGTAATGCATTTTATTCTATAGGAGAACAATGATGCTAAACATCCTAAAACAGTGTAACAAATAGAACATTAGGAGGAGGAAATTCAATTTGTTGGGGTGAGTCTTACCCCAACAAAAGTGTGACATGAATGAGGCTGTACTTACAAGACTGGACCAGCACAAGCAGGTGTGTAAAATGTATATTTTGCATATATACAGTCATATGGTAATAAAGGCTGGTACCCTTAGGACACACTGGAAGCGTACAAACCATAGAGAGGGGAGCATCACACAAGTTTGGGTATACTCTGCCCTAGCGATCGGCCTGATTGGTTGTGCAGTACTGCCAGAACTATAGGTAAATCTCTTGATTCAATTTGTCTGTTGGACTGGGGCTGGTATCCCCAGATTCATCAGATTCACACTCACCTCCAGCTAACTGCAGAACTCTCACCACACTGTCCTGAAAGTATTAGTAGCTGGATGGGATCACTGCCCTAGGGACTCAATTGACATACAGTGCAAAAGGTACTTTAAGGCAGAATGGTGATAGTGCCCTGCAATGGGTCAACACCCAGTCCTGGGTGATTCCTTGGGTTATGGATGTATGGATTTTCAATCAGGTTTGCACCAAACTAACCTTACAAACCAACATCCAAAAAAATGCTTAAAACTGAAAATATATCTTCCATCTGGACACTCCCACCAATTGTTAATCTGAATAGCATTCGTGGTTAGAGTCTCTTGGGCTTTTTGATGCAATGCTTGCACAGTTGATTTGCCAAAAGGCACCCAGACATAGTTAGGACACTTCCAATCAAGGGTGCGGGTCAAAGAGAAGTTACCATCACTGACATGGAAAACTGAATTCTTTATTTGAAGACCCCTGTGTGACACACATTCTCCACTCTCTTTGTTGCCAGAGAACAGCGGTTTATTATCTGAAAATCAATAAAAATAAAAAAGAGTTCTTGGGCCCTGACAGAACAATGCAGAACAATGCATCCCCGATAACTCATCTGATACTGGTGGCACTGGTCAGCCTGCTAAGTAAACACCACGCCAAACTGGAATGGGTGTGGCCATGTGGCCCATGCAGAAGGCGATGCTTTTCCTGAGGTTTTAACCATCTTTTTTACACATGTAAGAAGGTAAAATCAGCGGAGCAGATTAAACTCATCTGCTGAGCCCCCAGGTTTGCTGAAAGGCCTTTTATAACGATACTGTTGTCCTTCCATTGATCTGGCACAGATGGACATTATTAGTGGCAGAGGGGAGATGACAAGAGTCATGATTCAGAAATTTCCGGCAGGCTGAAAGTCAGCGAGGTTGATGGGTGGGGAGGTTCCCTGGGAAGGAACAGCTTCTTGAGTTTGTGTTATAGAGACATCCGAGAGCAGGACACGCCTGGGTCTCCTAATGACTCCCGCAAAAGAAAAAACAGGCTGCAGAGTCATTTGCAATGCCAAAGCATCACCCAACATCATTAATTATGCAGTACGCAATATGCATTCCTCAGCCCTGAAGGCTTTTATCGTCGAAGAACATTTCATTCGTCCTTCTATATAGGAACACAAGAGGAGGTGAACTTGTTATTGTATGGAAGGGAAAACAATTTAACTGGTAACATGACACTTGCGTTCTGCTGAGTGGAATTCTTTGTTACTCATTGCAGTGCTTTATTCAGATGAACAATCTTCATAGGAGCCTTATTTTGAGAGGTTACCATAACAAGGGTTCCCCTTGCTATCAGGCCATGATTTACACCAGCAGAGGGAGGTTATAAACATCATGGGTCCATAAAAACATTTTAATTACAGTACTTTTGGTGGGCTTTCAGAGAAACATAAAACCAAATGTTTTTATTTTCAACCAGGAGGTGTGTACAGCATTCACTGGAAGGCTGGTCTCAGGCCTCTTGCCATTGTCTCTATCATTTTTGCAAAGAAAATCAATTAAACACGAAGAATTTATGCTACACAGTGAGGAAATGTGCTGTTTCTGATTACTCACAAGGAAGAGTATGAGTGGTTATTGAGTAATATTCCTGGATTTAGAACAATGCAGTGTTGCATTGGTCCAATGCAGTGGTCTAGTGCAGTGTTTTTTGAAAGTTATAAAATTGCTCTTTACCATCCATCTGGGATGAAGGGGATGATGAGAATTTCATTCTCTGGGGACCTCAAGCACTGAGCAAGAAACGTTATTTTATATAACTATATGCTTGCGTGTATGTGTGTACATATCACAAAAATAAGACAGAGAGTTGCAAAAAAAAAATACAAAATTTATTACCCAAGTCCAGAGCAAGGACACTGTACCTGCCAGGTTCTCAGCCTGCCCGTCCTTTCCTGTCAGCTGGCATGCCTCCAAGTACTCAGCGCTAACATGACTTTGGGCCACTGACCGTGAGGTATTGACTGTGACAAGACAATGAGAGTGAATGACAGAGTCAAGGAAATAAATGACATCAAGTGAGAGGTAATCAGGATACAAGACACAGAGCTGAAGGCAGTGAAGAAACCAACTCAAGACTGGAAACCATGCAACAAATGTGAGTCACGGAGCCAGACCATAGAACAGACAGAGAATCATCAAGTCAGAAAGGCAAACGAAAAAATAGAACATCAAGACTGAGTGGGTAGGACCAGACGTCAAGATTGAGCAGCAAGATGTGAGAGCATAAACACGCTGGATGCAGGTGTGGGTGAAAAAGCACTGAAGTCATCTGGTGATGGGCGTGGCCAGGAGGATCCAGCAGGTAACCGGTAACTAGGATAGCACATGTGACAGTATGTGTGTTTGCGTTTTTTATCTCTTGTGCTTTTTTTGCCCATAAGCTACAATTTAGTTATGAAAAAAATCTCAAACAAATGACATATTAAACATATTGATATCAATTATAAAAAATTGCCAAGCCAGGAAATGTCACATGGAGTGATTCTATATTATATGTCTTCTAAATATAATTTTTCTTTCATATTCTCTTTATTACTATTGGTGTAGTACTGGTTATATAAATTTCTTGTTGCTTAAGAGTTAATATCCATCCGTTATTCCAGAATTGAGCCATGGCAAACCTGGAGCGTATGCTAGGAAACACAGCATTTATGGTGTAAGACACTCTGGACGTCACAGGGAAACACTCATGAACACACACATTGTGTCCAGATAGTGGGAGGACACGGCAGCACCTGGAGGATCCCATGTAAGCATTAAACTTTAGACGCACAAGGGCAGGACCACAGCCCTGTAACAAGAAGACACAGTGTTCTCTGGCCAGCACCCTCTGCCATCTTAATAATTCAAAATTCTATCACTTGATTTCGGAATAATATCCATTCTAATCTCAGTCGACAGGAAAAATACTCTGCTGGACATGCGAAACTGGAAAAATACTCTGCTGGACATGCGAAACAGGAAAAATACTCTGCATGCGAAATTATTTTGAAATTCTACTGAGCAATTACTCCTGCTAACAAATATCAGCAAAAAATGTAAACATTTTTCCCATCTCAAGCCGCAGAATATTCCCAGCAGCCAGCGGATATTCTGTTATTTCCAAATGTTGTGTAAGCGGACACACAGGGAACAATAGGCTGTGAGAACAGGGACAGTAAGAGGAGATTGACACTTTGGTTTCCAGCTCACATCCTGTGACTAGTAAGGAAACAGGGTCACTAAGTGACGTCACCAGTGAAGTTTTTATATTTTAAGTAGCTTCTGTATTCACTGGTTTTCCAATACACCAAGCGACTTGCAGAGCAATGGGGGCAACCAAGCCAGATTAATCACATGCTCTGTTTCTGTTGATGAGAAACAGTGAATGAGAGAATGTGACTGGTTCTAGGTTTCAGTTATTTCCATCCTCAAACCTGTTGAGTTGGAGTATGAGGAGAAGACAAAATATCCTTATTAAAAAAAATATATTAGAAAAACCCTTTTAGATGTTTAGAGTTGCAGTCACCCTACAAGTGGTGTATTAATATTATTCTGAAACCTCATACAGAATGTAAACTACAGCAACAGAAGATATGGAAGGTCAGTCATATATTCACATCCTCAGTGGTGTGAGATGCAAAAAATGTGTCTGCATTCTTTTGTTCTGAGATGGTACAGACTGTCCCTGACATGAATAATGTACTGTGCCAACAGACAGGTCGTACACTGAAATGGGCGCATGTGAGAATAAGGTAATCGCACTGACTTTTGATAATGAAAGCAATGACAACACTTTGTGGATACTTGTGGGAAAATGAGCTTTTTGTCTACTCCATCTTGTGCCCCGTGACACACATGTAGGTGAGAGCAAGCTTGGCAGCGAAGGGCGGCCACGGAACCGAGGAACACAGACACAGAACAATTCTATTGGGGCTGGGTTGGAACTGGTGACCTTCTGGTCACAGGCACAGAGGCTTAGCCTGCTGAGTCACACGCTGCCCTCTAGGCATGAGAATTAGACTGGGAGATTTATGCGAGGGCGGGATGGTCACACCGCCATCCGCTGCAGTACTTTCCCACAGCAAATGTCATATGGTGCATGGCCAAAAATGAATTTTGACAAATATTTGCTCAATTTTTAAAAAAAAACTTTGTGTCAACTTACAACATAGGTTGTAAGTTGAGCACAGTCTATACAGTTATAGCAGTTGTAGCTATGAAAATAAGTTTCATTTTGTATTAAAGGAGATATTCAATGAACGTAAGGGTGAAGGCCACAATGTGCACCATTCTGTAGATCGAAATATTTGTGTGCAATGCCTATTTCTGGGTGTTGCAGCTGGGTCATCAAGCTGCATTACACAAGTAGGATCAATGAGCTTCAGTTTACATTCGATGTGAATGAATTTGCTTGAATAATATGCTGTAATGTCCCGTACGACTGAATTTACACAAAGACCAATACAGCATGTAGTATCTCATTTCTCAAGTGCAGCCCTCTCTCCTCCACCCTTGTGGTGTGGTCTTAAATTTGAGTAGCAAATTTCGGTTCTTACTATTGGCTTTGCTACTTATAGTGTGTCATTGTATCTGTCAGTCCAAAATCATGAAATGGTTTGACAAAGAAACAATTCCTTTATTAAAGATTAGAAATAACTTGCCACTCATGTTGTCAGTATTTGATAACAATGTCCTGCTCAAGCACTGCTGTGATGCCTAAGAAATATTAGGTTACCCATAGCCGAGGGCCAGATCAAATTGGAAACAGTGTGCCAGCCAAACACAGAGATTGATCCACATCAGAAAACTTGCATTACATAACATCTTACATCATCAGTCTGCTCTGTGTCCTCAAAATGTTTAACATTGCTAAACTGACATTGAGATTGCATTGGTGAAACACCTTGCTTATGGACGCAGCTGTGCCTGCTGGATTCAAATAATTGTGAAATAACTGTGAAAGTATCACAATAATCACAGTATTATACAAGGCTAACCATGCAATTAAATATTTGGAATTCATATTATTTGCTGTATGATGCCATTCTTGTCAAGTAAATGTGTCATATGTCAACAAAATAAAATAAATGACAACAGCCTATTTAATAAATGAACATAAATTTCATAGTCAGGCTAGGTCACTAAGAGGAGTAAGCAACATCATGAATGCTATAAAAAATTGCACAGAAGTGTACGATCTGGAAATAGAATAATATGCGATGTATATACATGACAACACCTAACCCATTCTTAACCATAATGTTACATGACCTTCAGTAACACATTCATATGGTAACATATCTACAGACATGGAGAGACAAAGTCTAGTTTGTGGACAGGTAGCATGACTTTAGTAGCCACTGTTATTGACAGTAAAATACAGTAAATTTCAGATGATTGGTTATTGGCTACATTTAATTTGATTTTCTGTTTCAGTGCTTTTACTTTGTCTTTAAAATGTAATGTCAAGACTGGAGGCAGGTGGCAGTAATTTGACATTGAGACAAAACATTTGTCAAAACCCCGAACCGCATTTATCATGGTGCTCATCAAAGTCTGCGAAGTAACACCTGCGATTGGCTCATTTCACTTTGCCCCAGGCACTAACCTGTGATTCATTGTTTAATTTAAAGGAGAACCCTGTTCTCATCCCAGCTGCGCTATCCTCACTGTTACGGCTCTAGTCCCGAGGTGAAATTGTCAGATGAAACAGCACATATTCGGTGTCTATGGGATTGCATTCAAGTTGCTGTTTCAAGCTGAATGTGAGTTTGGAGGCACTTGTTTAATGGATAACAAAATGCTATTGTAAGCATTAAACCTCTTCTAAGTACTGGAGCAGAACAGCAAAATTCTCACTTCATCTGAGCTCACTATACACCATAAATTGCCCAACCTCCAAACTTCCCAAGTCTCACGTTGGGGTATAAAATGCATTTGATCTCACTTATCTCTATCGCTCTCATTTTCTGTAGGCTAAAGGAAACAGGAAAGATTAAACAAACACTGCATGTCGTAACACACAGAAAGCAAATCAGTGCTGGGGCAAAGAGCTGGGAACCTAACCCTGGCTTGTCTAGACTTGTCTGAAAATTAGTGAACTAGTGTCTTGTAAAATGAGACTCTGGCATTTATAGAGCAATGGCTTCAGGAGTTTGTTAGCTGAAAGCTGGGCTCTTTCAGTATGTGGTGTATAAATTACATAAATAAATCTGATCACCTGAAAAACCTTGTAGTTTATACAACTGTTCCTTGTTCACATAATGTATATTTCAGTAAGCTCATCGGTCAAAGTTGCTATATACAGCAAATCCATGTGTACATAATACAACAAAATTCTTACTCGTGTGCTCCATTTGCTATTCAATAAAGCATATTCATATATAATCTGGAATAAAGTGTGCATCCAATTCAATTCAGTTTATTTTTATATAGCGCCTTTCACAGCAGAGTCACCCAAAGGCACTTTACATGGGTGTGTTGATACATTACATCATCATTTAGAGAGAGTAATACAGAGACAGGCAAAAGGAAAGAGAAAGAAATTAAATAAAGAAGCCAGATGACAACAGAGGAGAGGAACCAAAAACTCCCAAACTAGCAGAAAAGAAGCCTCTGGGGCCCCAAGCTCAGCTGATGTGTTGAACAGTGGACTGTACTAGACTGTCACAGTATTAAGTGTACAGTATAGCTGCATTTATTGAGAAGCCTTGAGCGCCTGTGAGCAAAAATTGCCCATGAAACTTGTGGTCCAAATGCTTATTGTGCTTTACCGTCTTCCATGGGGGAGGATGGAGAGAATGTCCAGGATACTGGCATCCTTCATGAAATTGTCTCCCTTTCTAAGGCAGTATATAAGAATAATAATCAGAAGAAGACTCATCAGAATAATATTCCAGAGCTTCACATAACATTACAAAAGCAGCTACAGAAGTCTTTAAAAATGCAGGGCGTCAGCGTTAACTCATCAAGGTTTATTGGACTTTAATAAAATACATTTACTTTTACTTTATTTGGCAGATGTGTTTGTCCAAAGTGACACACGAGTGAGGCCCATCGATAGTGGGAAGTTGACTTTAAAACGTCTAATTGCTAACATTAACTGTACAACTAACACAAATACGGAGATCCCTATAACAGAAACCTACAGAGAAATTTGAGAGATGCATTGAAATATTGAAGGCTAAACTGATTCACACATTTTTCTGTTTTCACATTTTAATTTATAAATTAATCCCTAAAATATATTCCCGTAGTCAAAAGGCTTCCTGAACATAAACTGACTCAGAGATTGATCGCTGGTAGCTCTCTAGTCCTTGTCTCTAGTCCAAACTAAGATCCCAATCTGCTTTATTATCTCTGTCAATTATCATGCTTAAAGGGCCACAGTCTGCCACTCACAGTAATTGCCTTCTCTCTGCGCAGCACCTGTGAGATCTCTCAGCTCACCGGTCTACACCCTTCACATCACTGAAATATAATTGGAATGGAATAGGAATGGGAATGGTGAAAATTAAATAAGTAAACACTCAAGGCCTGGAAATTCCCCATTTTAATCCAGAGATGAAATGAAAACTGTAATACTTGTTTTATCTGTTTATATCTCAGAGAGAATACCGGAGTATCATTCAAGCAGGAAGAGATGGAGCTGGAAAGCAAAATGATGACTCTCAGGTTTCAGTCTAGATTGTATCACAGATGTGCTGAACCATGTTCATTGTGGACTTTAAAATCTGTGGAAGTGTCTGTGAATGTCCCTTTGTGTGAGACACCAAGTGTTTTACTGGGCGTATGGTAGATAAGGCTGCGTGGTATTTGTAGCCACGTGAGACTAAGGTATGATGTAATTTGCTGGTAATCTTGTGGTACAAAGGTGCAGGTTACTCTTAACTCTTAACTAAAAAAATGTCTCCAGGGGGAAATAAATGAGGTGAGGCTTGTTTTGTGCTCCTTTGTGAAATGCTGCCACCAGACTATGAGCCTCGGCCTTTATGACTTCAGGGACACTGTGACCCGCGGTGTTTGCAGTCATTCTGAATATCGGAGAGCAAATCATTGCATTTCTTTAAGCTACTCATTTATCAGTGATTAGCCAATTAGCTGATTAATTAGAGATCTATGCTGTTGAAAAGAAAAAAGAAGGCAAGAATGGCAGAAAAGAAACAACTTTGCTCAGCATGCACAAAAACAGTACGTCTGACATGGTGAGAAAAAAATACATTAACACTCTATTCAGACTAAAGCAAAAGGCAAAAGGTATGTGTTTGGCTACATGTGTCAGCTTCATGCATCTTTTATTTTGTTTTGTCGGGGCAATTAGAGGCCAAGGTGATGCCATTTAAGCAGTGAATTTTCTGTTTTTTTGCTCAGTCCCATCACAAGTTGACCAGTGGTTACAGAATGGGACCAGTACTGATACATATTCTCCCAACACCATACTTCACTGGGCAAATCTATAATGACAAGGTCTTTGGACATTTCCAGTACAGAAAGCTGGTCCATATACTTTATATAGCAAGCCTCGGAAAATGAAGGATGTGTCAAAACTTCTGAACCCTTAAAGCATTTGATTTTAAAGCATATATTTTGAGAGACTCTTTCTCTGTGATGGTAGAATTGTTTATTACCATCTGTTGCTAAGTAAATTTCATAGTATGTGTGTTTTGTTTCTTATATTATGACATAGGAATGAGACGAGTTTCCATAGCTTTCAGAGCCATGACAAATGAATATGACAAATTCTGCAACAAATGCTGCTTTGCTTTGGGCCTGATGCTCGGGACGTACCGGGGACTTCGCTTCTCCTTTCGACAGTTTGACTCATGTTTAGACTCATTCATGGTTTCAGCCCCAAGGTGTAGACAAGCTCCCTGCTGTACGTAAGAGGCATCTGAAGGCTCTCAGATTTATTGGATTGGCATGACTTCATGTTTCCCTCGGTGATGGGTGACAGCAGTCACAGGGAGATCTCTCACTCTGGCTCCTTCAGTCCTGTTTTCTCCTTGCTTACGTCAATCATACTCCTTGCCAGCCCCTGACTGGAAATAAAAAACAGACAAAATTTCTGTTTACAGAATACCAGTTTATGTTACCTAGCTTTGCAAACCACAAAAACAAAAATGCTTCTTATGGGGAAGCAGCTTACGTATGTCTCAACAAGTGCTTTCAAGAGATTTAAGGTTTAGCCTTCGGGGGCCCACACTTGTTTTTTTCATCTCGACCAGATTTGATGAGCACTTGCGGAGCATCTGTTCCATGATCACTGAGGACGTGACGTGAGCTCAGAACCCACTCACTCCAAAAGAATGCTTTCCCCTGTGCCTTATGGGGCATCACAAGAACAGCAAAATAAATCGAAATCTGGCATAGATTATAAAAGTGGTAAAAAGTCAGTGCCCTGATACTGCTTATCGCATGACACATGAGAAGTACGACTTATTCTTGCCTAATAAATCCTCATCCAAGCTTAAGTCCTAGCAAACAGGCAGGATAGTGTCTGTGTCCACTAAACATGACAGACTTTGGGATGCTTAATAGGAAAAAGACCATGGTTGACGACTTGGAGCTAATATTGATGTTTTTTTACCAATTAATGTTAAGGTGACCTCCTGGACGGATGTTGGTTGTCTTGAGGCAGTTCCTTCTGACATAAACATATCTGCAGCTGCACCCACAAACACAGACAATAGCCATATGTCAGTCAGGAAGCCTCATTTATTGTATTGACATTGTTTTAGCTGTAATGGGTGGTAAATGCCACAGAAATTTGTCACGTATTGGTAAATTGTTCAGTCATCATCTGACGTTTACAGTGTGATGTTGCCTTTGTGTCCAAATACAAACGTAGCGTCTTAAACACACGTCACGGTTAAAAGGGGTGGTGAGAGTGGAAAATAACGGGAAGATGTTGCTCAGACTTCTCCTCCTCATCAGCCCCCCCACCCCACATTGAGCAGCTAACCTATTGAGAGCAGATCTGTTCAAGCAGAAGAGAGTCAGGGGGCATTTAATGTGAAACTTCTTCATGTGAGTTGATGGAAGCCTTTTGTCTCTCTGCCAAGTGACTGAGAAGATATTTCTTGCTAAAGGCATTTTTGCAATGTAGGGAAGATTGGTGAATAGATTGGATAATGAGCATGTGCATTGAGAAGTGGAACTAATACAAGTAGGACTGTGTCCTTGTTTCATTTTTGCAAACACAGTCATATTTTGTTTATTTCAGAATTAAATTTTATGCCAGTAAAATCCTTACCTGTGACAAACACAAAAGGTGCCAGTTCTGACTGATTGGTTCTGGAACCTGGTCCCGGTTCTCCCTGGGCTGTCTGAGTCAGGGACTTTTGTAGCTCCTGGCCACTGTCATGTGTCTCTTTCACATCACTCAACAGGAACTGGGACCTTCATGATTCAAGACGCATTTTAGACATAAGACATTCATAGGTTAAGCTTTACATGTAATTTCATGTGAAATGCCACCACACCAAGACAATGAAGGATAAATCGTTTGTTAGTTTTTGGGGGATCGATAGTAATCAAAAGGGGACATGGCCTTTTCTTTATATTTTACTTACATGACCCATGACACATTCATGATGCTTATTCAACTTGTGCAGCAGATCAATGTTTTGTTTTCCACAGAATAAAAAAAATATGTAACATTCTGCCACTAATAAAAGCTGGCAAGTTTCGGTGCTACACCGGCGAATATTATTAATAACAGTAATAATACATTTTATTTATATAGCGCTTTTACATGAACTCAAAGATGCTTATTAGACAAAAATATATTAGTTAGCAATCGAATTTTCAGGTGCAGAAGTATAGAGGCATTGGCAAAAAAAAATATTAATTGACACATTACATGCAATTGAGGAACTCAAAGAATTCCATCTGCTTAATTTTTGCTCTGCTGCATCTCTTTTTCTGCACTTCCTCGTAACGTACAAGTGCTTCTGGTCACCCAATCAGCTAGCTACCGCTGTAAGTTCAAGCAAAAGAGAAACCCAGTTGTCTGTATTACAGTGAAAAAGACCTAGACTGGAGTACGGACTAAAAAGGGTTCTGGAACTGCTGTCGAGGAACTACAGACGGGCCGAGTTTCTGTGGTGTAAACGTGAGTCCCTGGTTCCAGAAAAAGGTTCTGGATTCACAAAAAAGTTCCAGCGGTGTGAAAGCACCTATTGTGTCAAAGGCTACAGTTCATTTGTTGTTGTAAAGCTATAAGCCTATATTCAAACAATATTCATAAGACCAAAGCAGTGGGCACAGGGCAGTTCAGTGGCTCAGTTGATAGTACTCTTGCATTTCTCTAGGGTTGTGTGTTCAGATTTTGCATCTGCTGTGTGTGTGTATGTGTGTGTGTTTGTGTGCACCTGGCATCTCTGAATATCCCTTAGTATGAGTATGTGGACTGCATCCTATGCAGGATATCCCCTGGCTGAGCGCCCTGTGCCACCTCAGATAGGCTCCCTGCCCAAGAAAATCAGCTTGAGGATGGACGGCATGGCTTCCAGCACTTTCTCCCTCCTGGCATATGAGATGAGCCAGAGACCAGCACATTTGCATGCGATGTTCTTATTTTCTGTCTAATTAGATCACACAAACCCAACCGCCGGACCGTATTTGGTTAGCGTTGTTTTTTTATCACAATGGCTGATGACATTCCTGCTTTCCAGGTGGAGGTGCGTTTTCCAGTCCCAGCATGCCTCAGTGCATATCCGCCAGGATTCCTGTGAATTCCTGGGCTCCCCATCCGACAACACAGCACATGCTTTGGCTGCTGACAATCCAGGATGTATTCTTACATTAGCAGTCCAGCCTCCATATTCCGTTGTTTAATATCAATTAACTTAGCTTGTATGGACGCAACTTTCAGTTCTACTTATTTAATCTTGTTGAATTAGTGCTGAAATAATTTGTGACTTGGGAAATCCATGATCAACAGCTAGAGTAGTAATTATTAAGTAATTGTAACCAACTGAGTTCTTGCTGTTGCTAAGTGCAGTTCCCCACATGAATCAATCGCAGGGTTCCTAAAAATAGTTACTTTGTCAAATAACCAGCCTCAGAAATCGAATAAAATGTACCAGTAATTTTACAATGCCGAAGGAAAAAAATGTCCAGCATTATGTAAGTTATTTATCCTGTAGTACTTCAACAAATTTTGTAGTGTTGGAAATTGTTCTCAACAAAAGCACCCACATAACAGTGTGAACTCTGAATGATGATTGGTCTAACAATGTATGATGGGATGCTTGTGCTGGGGTTACTTCCTGGGAGGCAGCTTCCAGAGACGCGGGGCTTCTTATTACGTAGATTGATCAAAAGGATCTAATGTGTTTTTGTTGTTATGAGCGCGGAAAAAGGCTCTCGTTTCATTGGTCAACCTCATTTGGAAGAAAAACATCACGTGTCCCCCCTCCCCTGGTTCCCAGGCCCTGTTTACCTACTACTTCAGAGCGATTGGGAGGGTCACCCGTCCGCTTCCTTGTGAACAGGAAGCTTGGAGTGGAGGCTGGGGAACAGGCCAGCTACCCTTTGCATGTCCCATTGTGTCTGTCTTCCTTGATTGCACAGGTGTCCTGGGGCGTGGGATTTAACAATGACACCGTTGTTGACATGAATTGTGTGTTTGCGAAAGTGTGTAAATCTGTGCATGTATATTCAGTGGTGTTTCGCACCACGTGCCATTAGTTCACTTACCTCTCAAGTGCACATATCCAGCAGTACATGTGACATCTTAAAGCATAAAAGGATTTTCTGCACGGATCACCCAACTATAAGCACCATCCTGCATTACAACATCAGCTGGTTTGCTGAAGATCTTGCGAAACAAAGAAGAAACATCATTTTGTATCGAAAAGAATCGAAGTCTGCAAATCTGATAGGAGCTGTTTACAAAAAGCATTTATAAAAATGCGATAACAACATGACTGTTTTATCAATGCATCCTTGTCCATCATGTCTTGTATTCTAACCCTTTATGTAGTCATTCCGTTCTGCATTCATTCCCAGAATAACTGGTATGAATGCTGCACTCAGAAAAGTCATCGACTTTTTAATACATTCAGTCATTCATTTGTCCATCTACCCTCTAATTGTTTGGTTGTTTATTTACGTATCTGTGCATGTATGTTTGTATGTATTTATGTATGTATCTATGTATGTATTTTGCAATGTGATATGTTGTTAACGGACCATATCATGAATTTTTAAGTATATATAGCTGTGGGTAATATGTAAATGCTGGTGTGAGACTTTGAAACTGCGATGAACCTCCCAAGGTTAATTATCTATTTCTGAGGATTGTTCACTCAGAACCTTTGAAAGCTTGTCTTTCTCTCCATTGGCGAGCACAAGTGGAAAGTAGGATGTATCCATTGTCAGAAGAAAAATAAAGTGTCCCGCAGCATCTTGCAGCTCTGATATCGACCATGGGGCCGTGGGCGAGGGCACAAGCAAACTCATCCGATCAACACAATCGCAGCAGCCCACGGCATGGCAGTTGTGACAAGGGCCTTCAGTGATTTAATCTGAAGTGCATTTCTTGGGTTGTTTTTCTCTTTGTTTTTAGCATATATGGCAGTATGAAGTTTTCTGCCTTTGAAAGCGCTTGCAGCATATTGTTAGCCCTCATTGTTCCCCGTCGTCTCTCCCAACCATCAGTGCCTCCCCTACACCCACAACTGGTGACGCAGGGCTCTTATTAAATGCTGACATAATTCAATACTCTTTCCAGGACAGCATTTAGAAATTTCTGGGCATATGGATGTCCAACAGCATTTGGACAGCGTGAAACTCATGTACGTTTGTCAAATTAATTTTATAATCTGAATAAAACTGTATTTTTTTTAATAGATGATCATTGACTCCCTTTGTTTACAAAATTAATGTTACACCAATTAGCTGTTAATCAGTGCCAATGACTGCATTATTTTGATAAGAAGTACATTCATGCAACATATTTCTCTCCTGACTGTCTAAAACATAAGAGGCTACTCCAGTGGGGGAGAACATATGCGGCCATTGGATACTGGACTTGTAATTAATTTTAACGTCCGGGATCATTTTGACTTTCTGCATGAAACATTTTTATTTTAAATTGGGCTATGAGATTAATGGCCCTCCTCCAGAAGTCAAACTGTCCTCCATTTATCAGAAAGTACACAGAAAGCCACTAAAACAATTCTGAAGTCATGCCAAGCTGGCTCGCCCGCACTGAAAGTGCTTCGCTAACATCTGAAGTATTAAGTAAATAAGACAGCCTTGGATCCCCAAGGAAGGACACAAAAAATGACTGAATGAGGCTGTAGGGACCCTATATATAATCATACTATTTTAGACTGTTGTATCATTGCCCAAAGAAAAATTGTGAAAGAAGAAGTATCATTGATACAATGAGAGTGATTCAGGTAGGTTTCATTTGTAAAAATAGATGTGTACTTGAAATAGATCATTGTTCATATGAAACCTAGGCTTCATTGAATTCAAGCTCATGACCTTCTGGCATTAATTTGAATGTCCCATCCACTGACCAACCACAGTGTGGATTGAGTCCAAATCCAAGCCAATGATTTATTGAAAAATAACATAGAGAACAAATGAAAAACAATAATCATTTATACATATTAAATTTCTATACCACACTCACATCTGATACCATAAGAGAACCTTCCACGTCTGATGTTTTGGGCAGGACGGAATCATCCTCCTTGTTTGTCTGCAGCCTACACAGTGTGATCTGTGTTCCTTCCTCAACAGCTAAGCTCCAGCTTGGCTTGACATTTTCCCGTTTGTTCATAATGCATAAAGATGCGAATGTGTGACTGCGACTCATGCAGGAACTGTGTGATGGCAGCATAGTGAATGCTGAGTATCTGCCTGCTGATTGTGTGGCACCCTTGTCGATGCACAAATCTCTTGCAAAATCCTTAAAGCATTATTTCGAAACCTTAGTTAATAAACGCATATTTATCCGTGTATATGTTTATTACAATACACTCTAATATCTCCCAAATGAATAATTAGGAACAATTCATTTTTATCTGTTAAACCTGTTTCATGTGTCCAGGAAAAAAAAAATCACCAGTTGCCACATTTCACTGCTATGTCACCTTGTTTGCCTGAGGGGGAATGAAGGAGAGAAGGCTGCCTCGATGGAATGATACAGTCATCTGAGCTTCCAAGTGATTGGCAAGCTGGTTGGGGAACCTGGGTGATGTATAGAGATTCCAGTGAAGGGTGACCTCTGCTGAAAAAAGCCTACAGCAGGCCCTCAATCCAAGCTTCATTCCAGCCATGAAGAGAGAACGTAATGGGTGGTGGCATTCTCTCAGAAGGCCTCAGGGCTCCACCAGTCCAAGGCCACATCCTCGTTAGGGAGTCGTTATTAAGATGCGGGTTATGCTCATTTTTATACATACAAAATCAATGACAAGGCTTTTGTGTACTTTTCCCCAGCAGTATTTAACAAGTGGTCCAGTTAAAAATAACTTAGATAGCTTTCAACTACACATATGCTATGAACAGTACCCAGGAAGGTCAAGAATAGTGCTTGCATGTCAGAAATGCCAGAGAAAAAATGTGCTCAAGTTACATTCCTGTAAAGGTTGCCGTTTATGATTTTGATCTCTAATCAATACGTAATCCTTAGTTGGTATTTCTAATATTTGGAAAGGACTTGACAGTTGAAAGGAATGTTACAAATGAGTTTCAAAGAATCTAGGCCACCATTTCTTATACAGATTGGAAAGTCCTTGATGGAAACACTTGCATGTGCATTTAGATTTATGTTTAATTGGATAACAACCTTGTGCTATATGCTAATGAAATATGGCATTACATACGCCTGAAAGTAGGGCCAATGAAATATGACATTACATACGCCTGAAAGTAGGGCCAATGGCAGTATATGTTCGACATGCTTTCTGAAATATTTTTAATGATTCAAAGAAAACGTTTTCTTAAAAGCACAATAAACTAACAAGAAATAAACCCATAGAGGCTCAGTGGCAGGACTGGACAATAGTGAATGTTATCATCTCAACCCTAAACACACTCTAAAGAATAATACTACATACATCACATATCATATTGGGCAGTAAATCTATGCAGAGTAAATGACTGCTTTCACTCACAGAGAGAAATTTGCTAAATAATATTATGCAAAAATGTGCGAATATCTGGAATACCTTTTGAGGCAGGCATATATTGTAAATGGCCATTGAAGTCTACAGTAAGCAAAATGTGAAAAAAGGGAAAAGGCCAGGCCTATTAGCATCATCTACACGCCTGGCTGCTTGCTCGTGTTTCATATTTACTTGCTGAACCTCAATGCCCCACTGTTCTCCTGAAAGGGGGCTTTTGTCATCTGAAATCTCAGCCACCTACCTCTCCAGCCCGAAACAATGAATGCAGCGTTGGTGTCTGCTCAGGCCGTCAGACAAGTTATTATCCTGAGGAGAAATGGCTGTGCTTTGTGTGGGGGATTGTTGCCGCAAGCCCAAAGCAGCAGAATGGAATCCAATCCAAGGCGCTCGCACTGTCCCATGCAATGAGCTAGAAGCATGACAACAGATCTGCCTGCTTTTCTAAAGGATGTTAAACCAAGAGCAGTTGTGTTGAATCCAGTTTGAAGAATACATACTTACGAAATAAAATGATGCTAATGTGAGTTGTAGCCTATAGACGTGAGCTGCGTGACACATCAGAATCTGTCCTCCACATCCGCCACTTTCACACATAAGCTGCTTGTGGCAGGTTTCAGTGTTTTTAATGACTTTTAAATTTCTGCTTCTTGGATGATGCTTTTCTATATGCAGGAGGCTATGGTGACGTCAGCAGGTGAGGGACCTGCACAATGCTGATCAAGATTTGGTAGTAAGGCTTGAAAATACCAATAAGGCGCTGAGGAGTCCGTTTCCGAGGGTGCTGAAGTAACATAATGTCAACGTTGAAAATACTCCTCTAATACAATTATGCTTTACTTTTTTCCTTTGAAGGAAAAAAAACTGTCCAGCTTTAATAATTCTTCATTTAGATTATTCTGGTTGTGAATGAAATATTTATTCAAAAAAGATGTTTACAGATTCAATTCTAATGTGAAAAAAATGGGACTCCACATGAGGTGTCGGAGCACTTTCATTATATGATCCCTAGAGGCAGTTTGTATTCCAGATCTCTGTAGATATGGAAAATGGCTCAAAGCACATGAATATAAAAATGTCTAGAAGTGTGCCTGCATTCATTAATCTTGATTAGGTGCATGATGCTCAGCCTCGTCCCTCGGTCTCCACGGCAACCTGGCTGCGTACTCACATCACGGAGACTAGGTGTTTCATGAGCACATCAAAGGTGCCTCGTCTCCAATCCTCTCGCCAGAGCCTGCGGGGAATGCCCCCGCATCACCAGCATGAGAGTGGGAGGTGGCGGAAACAAGGCCGCCGTGACCGTCACCTTAAATGTCACTGTGGAGCACGTGACCAACGACGGCAGACAGCGGAGCCCCCGTGCGGAAGTTCGCAAGGCACAGCGACGTGGCAGAGAAGCGTCATGGATGTCATTTACATTGACGCACTTGGATAGACAGCAGCACTCAGCAGAGTCCCGATGAGTCGCCATGGAATCCTGACGACGTTTCACGTCCCTGTGATCAACGACCAAGTGACAGCACTAAAACCACGACTCGCTCCCCAGCTGCATGGTCTTTGCTTCTTTTGCATGTGAGCAGCCTTACCATGCTAAGCATACACAGGTCCTGCCAGTAGGGTGTGAAGTGCACTCCAACTCACTGGTTTGAAAAGGAACCAGAATCTCAGTACCTGCAGAAATCATGATCAGAGACATCAAGGAAGCCTTATGCATTTGAATGCATAAGGGATTTTTTCTAGTTTGCTCGGGGGCTGTATATCTTCAGTCATGTAATGAAGGGGAAATAATTATCCCAGACTATTTCTATTCCATATTTGACTCCATGCGTGAGACTGGTGTTGTATTATCATTACACTGGTTTAGTTTTTGCTCACGTTATAATTTTTGGGTGTATTTTCTCAGGATTTTGCTCCAGCCCAACATTTTTCTATGATGTCATTTTTAGGCTGCAATTATACGCTATAATTTAGGAAAAAAGATTTGATGCCTATTTATGAACATTTTTAGGACTTTACAGAAGTACTGTAAATCTATTTTGCCGTAGGTTACTGGCCGTAGCATGTTTGGCCATGTTGAGACACGGTCCTGCTCTCGCTCTGATATGGAAAAGTGAGATCAAGGCAAGTGGGATCCCAGTATGCTGGCTATGATCTGCTGGACCCTTTAGAGGGATGTTGCTGAGGCCAAGTAGAGCAGAAAATCAGACACTTCTACCTTTAAGATGA
>JAODKF010000046.1:28672176-28684344 GCA_026779585.1 Mormyrus proboscirostris
CCCCCCCCCCCCCCCCCCCCCCCCCCCCCCCCCCCCCCCCCCCCCCCCCCCCCCCCCCCCCCCCCCCCCCCCAGTGCAGCTGCAAGGAAGCAGGGGATGTTCCTGGTATCCTTCCTCTAACCTGAGATAAAAACCAGGAAGCCCCAGGCAGGGCTGAGGAAGCCAGTGCTACAGCTTTTACTGTCACATCCGGACTTGAGATATATCCAGAAAGCAGCTGCGGTGCGTGTATGCCGCTCACCCTAATCATTCGAACACACCGGGGGCTTGTCTCAGTCCCCTGTTTTTAAAATTCTGCAAACAGCTGCGCACAGTCAAAGTCAAATGCTCCCGTTTACGATTTACGATTCTTCTCTTACGCCTTTTGCAAAATTCTTGACTCAGCTAAAAGCTGCATTTTATGGAAGGTAGTAACTGGGGAAATCATGTGCACTTGAGAATAAATCAGAGCATCCCCAGGACTCCCGGTTGACCAAAGGAAAGCGGGCGGGATAAGGAATGAGGAAATCTGCTGGGATTTGTAAGGTGTTAATCAGTGACAGGCGCTGCAGCCCCTCTGACATTACAGGATGAACTCAGGAGCTGCAGGAAGCCACTTTAATGAGGCTGTACTAATGGGCTTAGAGGGACGTCAGCGGCGTGACCCCTGAACTCCACCGGTCAGGAGCATTAACGTAACAGGAATAAAGGGTCCTGGGTCGATGCACGTGCTCGTCGCAGCAATGAGGCAGCAACTGTGGGTATGTGTCAGAAAAATTGGGGACAGAAAAAACAGCAGCATAAATGCATTGACTGCAGCATCAGGCAGCAGGTAGTAGGACAGCAGGTGACAGTGGTTAAGGACATAAACAGGATGTGTATCCTGAAGGCTAACCTCGCATCTCAGGAGGAATCCTGTTTTACCTGCTTTAATACCCTTGCACAAGGTACTTAGCCTGAATTGCTCCAGCGAAATGTCCAGCTACATAAATGTGAGTAAAAGAAAAAGTATAGCATTTTAAGCTACATTGGATCAAAGTATCAGCTAAATTTAACAGATAACACTTCGTTTGACTGATCTTTTATATAGGAATTTAATGTACTTCAGATATAAGGTACATGCACATATTCTGAGGTCAAAGTAAAATAAATAGTCTCTTGTTATTTATAAGTAGCCCGCTTTATCTTGTTTTAATTGAACACTGGGAAAGCTTACCTCCCCGGCTATGGGATGGCTCTGTCGATTCACGCCACTGCATTTCTGCTATCTTTAGCACTGTTTTCGTTCTGAAGCAAAATAGGACCGAGTAATGAGTTTTTAAATGTAGAGCAAATCAATGTGTTGATAGAAAACTTGGTGTTTTCCTTTTCTTCCTTTTCCCTGGTATGAAATGTTTGGATAGCTACCAGCAAATGTTATCTGGCCAGAGGTCAAACAGGAAGTCAGATTTCAGCAAGTAAACAACATCTTTCAAATAAACATTTGGCATGCATATTTCCAAAGGTACTGTTCAAAAAGACTTTCAGAATGAACAAAAAATGATATTTTTTAACTTTCTCTTTAAATCTCAAGTTAGTCAACATCTGATGCTCCCACGACAAGGGACTCATTCCATCGCACAAGTGCAGCACTGAGGCTGACATTTAAATGTGCAAAGCTTCTAACAGTCAGAAGCGTGTGACTCATAAGTGTCAAGATTTTGGGTAGTCAGATGTATAAATGTTCTGACAGTCAGATGTGTGAAGATCCAGAGTCAGACAAGGTGCCTACAGTCAGATGTATGAAGATCCAGAGCCAGGCAAGGTGTCTACAGTCAGATGTGTGAAGGTTCTCTGGCTGTTGTGTAGTTAACTATAGCCCGGGTTTTGCCACAGCGTAGTTTTGTATCGTAAACTAACTGCAAAACAGCGTCGAAAATTAAGGGCGCAAAGGCAAAAATGCACCAAGAAATCTCCGAATGCCCCTGGTCTAGTTGATGGAAATAACTGTCACTTGTTTTGGTTTAAAACATTGTCCAACGGCTCAATGGTGAAAAATATCATCATTTTCAATATTTCTTTTATTTTGTTGTTGTCTCTTATTTTGTTTGGACAGGTTAGCATTTGCAGTTTCAATACACCACCTTTTATTTTCCCAAACGTTTTTATAAACTTTCAACAGTTTCTAGAGAGGATTTAAAAAAAGACTAAAAACTAGTTAATTTGAAATACATCAATAAATGTACATTTATATATATATATATATATATATATATATACACACACAGTATATATATGTGTGTGTGTGTGTGTGTGTGTGTGTGTGTGTGTGTGTGTGTAAACTAATGCATGATACACATACAATGGCTATTTAAGAGCTAAATAAAAGCCTATATACCTGGAACTGTCCCTCATCTCCCATGCATACAGATGGTATTCTATACACATACAGATAATTGCACACTTCCCTTTGGAACAGCAATAATACACTAATAATTCATTTACTCGCGTTGACAGTGCACAGTAAAAACAGAAACTTCATGCATTAATTACTATTTTTACAAAGCGCCCTCAAATTTTGTTAATGCCTCCATTTTTAAGACAGTAAGGGCATAAAGTGCCCTCTAAATATTTTTGAAATTTTCTGCTGCAAAATCACATTATTGTAATGTTTGCAGACAATGACATCTTGACTTAATACTGTTATTTGACTGTTGTCTGTGTATTGAAATATTCATTGCATTTTGGAACATCCAAGACCTACGGATGATATTTCTGTAGCTGCCCCAGTTCCTGTCAGCCTGTGTTTATTATACTACGATATGAGGCTTTTCTTTCACTTAAACAAGGCGGGTCATGCAATACAAGAACCTTCTGACATCCAGTGTTTGCCCAGCATATGATGTATGACTCACCAAAGGTGAGGTTGACAGTATGTCGACGATATTATTTTCCCCTGTTAGTTCTCTATCTAAAAACATTTCTCAAAATGGTATTTGCTTTTCTTTATACTCATGAGTTAACTTTCCACCGGGTCAAGTCGATTGCATCTCCTAACATGTTAAATGAGCAGCAAACTATTCCAATCACAGATTGTACATGTAAGAATGGAGACATATATTGGACAAAAAGCCAGTTATATGTACATAGATATGTTTGATATTTTATCTGCTGCAGTCATCTTCGATCTGCTTCTCCTGGGGAGGCTCATGGGGGGGCCTGGAGCCTATGCCAGGCATCACAGGGCACATGGCCGGGCTACATGCCAGACCATCACAGGGCACATGCAAGCACATCATCAATCATACTCCACGGGCCATTTAGAGACACCGATTAGCCTAATCGCATGCCTTTGGACTGCTGGAGGAGACCCATGCTGTGCGCGCAAACACAACGCACACAGAGCGGGGGAGGGAATCGGACCCCTATGCCCGGAGAAGCAGAAGTGCTCCCCAGACCATGACCGTGCCACCCATTAATCATACAAGAGAACAAGTCAGGTATTCAGCATCGCTCCCCAGTGTGATAATGTTCTCAGATTCAGACCTTATAGTCTTTACGTCCTTTATGGGCATTAAAGCACAAAAGACACTAAAACCCAAACGAGCAACACAGAGATATTAGCTTCAGTCAGACACCCTTCACTTCACATCAGTATAATAGAGATATTAGCTTCAGCCAGACACCCTTCACATCAGTACAATAGAGATATTAGCTTCAGCCAGACACCCTTCACATCAGTATAATAGAGATATTAGCTTCAGCCAGACACCCTTCACATCACATCAGTATAATAGAGATATTAGCTTCAGCCAGACACCCTTCACATCAGTACAATAGAGATATTAGTTTCAGCCAGACACCCTTCACATCAGTATAATAGAGATATTAGCTTCAGCCAGACACCCTTCACTTCACATCAGTATAATAGAGATATTAGCTTCAGCCAGACACCCTTCACATCAGTATAATAGAGATATTAGCTTCAGCCAGACACCCTTCACATCAGTATAATAATCGCATACAAAGAAGATGGCGCTGAACAATAAAGGAATGTCAGACAGCAAATGCTGCAGTGTGACTCTGAATATCGCTGCAGTGTGACTGTGAATATCGCCGCCGCGGTAATGGACTGGACTTGTCGCCAAAGCACTATTTCACTGTGAACAGCAAAATTGCCCTTTGCCTTGGCCAGGAACCACTGAATTCAGCCCGTAATAATGTTTTTTATTAAAACATGTTAAATCACATCTGATGCTGAGATGAAGAACAGGAACTGTGCCAGCAAATGACGGATTTTATTACTCTTTAGTGATACTTCCATATTAGCGGCCCTTTTAGTCCTTTTAGAGAATATGACACCGTGCAATTTTGGTGCTTAAGGAAAAATAAAAGGAAATCTTACATTAGTGTGACTATTACTGAAAGGGTAAACAAGGTTTTGCATTGTTTGTATGAGGTCGATTAGTGGACTGTCTGTAATGACTGTCCCGAGGCAGTGGGATGCTATCTGCACACTAACACAAACATTTTACTGGGCCTCTTTCCTATTTTCTCTTTTTTTTTTCCTCCTCAACAGATCCAGGCATGAGGGGCAGCTAAGGCGCTGCTTGGTCCTCGTTTCGGTTTCTGCGAATTACAGCTGTTAAAGATATTGGCAAGGTTATGTCTCTCTGCCCCTGGAGAAGCAACACAAAAATAAAGTTGAACCACAGAGATTTCACAGTAATAAAAATGATCTCTTTGCAAACAGTGATTTAGTGGTTTGTGGTGTAAAAGCCCAGACACAAACTGGCGAGGGGTTCAGCCAACTGAAATGTCTGCAGATTTGCCAGTACCTGAGTATGAGCACCGAAAAGGTGATTGATTGGCAGAGTAAATGAACAAAGAAAGACAATTAAATATGTTTGGTTTAGGTTTCCATAAATACCAGCTGGTCATTTTGTTTCATAATCATAACATTACCAACATCTTTCATATAATGCGAGAAACTGATCCAAGCTTCACATATTAAACTATTACATGATTAGAAGTCAGAGTGGGATAAATTTGCTACTGGGGACAGATATCTGAACACACACAGGAGACTGAGAAGCAGGAAAGTGAGAGAGATTGCAAAAGGTAGTGGATTTGAATCTATAATGACTAGGTAATCTTAGATCTGTGTCCTTTTCACATATGCCAATTCAAATCCCTTGAGGGCCAAATTTAAGATTGTTTCGGGTTAAGCGATGATAGTGATGAAGGAAAATAAAACCAGAATCCTTCAAATGATTATTGCTTGGAGCTGTAACACTGTATTATTGACAATCATTTGCAAAAAGCAGGAAACTTCTTTCAAACTATTTTCTTTTTTCATTCTATTTATCCCTTTTGATCACTCTAGGCAAATGTAACACCAAAAGTCTGCTGATTGTCCTCATCAATGCACGTGGCCTCTCCACCTCCTTCTTCAGGCCAACATCCGTTAATCTGTTATTTCAGAATGCTGAAGTCACTAAGATCTGCTTTGAAGTGGGTGTTTGTGTGTGTGTGTGTGTGTGTGTGTGTGTGTGTGCGCAATTGCAGCTAATTAACCATCGTGCTTTTCAAAGTGATTTTAAAGATGTTCTAACTAGCCGGCTGAGCTGGGAAATTCCATGTCTGAATGCCAACTGAACATCTGCGAAACGACTCTATACGCCAATTACTGACAAAAAGGAAAAACCAGCACGTGCTGCCCAGCGCGTGTGACAGAAAGCTGCGTATGTGCGAAACCTGGAAGCAAGCAGCAATCAAGTATTACAGAGATACTGCAGCGAGCTGCCATTGGTTTGGCTCAACGTTCTCACGTCATGTGACTGACATCATTGAAAATATGGGAAGGATCGAAAAAATATTAAGTTTATCTTCAAGTCCAGTTATTCTTAGTGCTTATGATGTAACATTTTATGATCATGTTGATGCTGTAGTGGCGACAGAAAGATACAAGATTTGGTACAAAAACCAATTTGGTATCGTTTGTCTAATGGGTGGGGAAATTGCAGTCAGGTTGCAGTAAATGGCTTCATGTGCAAAATAATATGCAAAATATAAGCCTTAACAATTCAAACTGCTCATTCTTTATGGTAATTTTATTATGGTTTTTGTGACTTAAGTCATAAAAACTAATTAAAACAGGTTTTCCATTAACCACTTTTGATTTTAATATAAGCTTGGCTAAAGTTTATAGGTTACAAGAGAGCTATATCAGATAGAATTCTGTTCTTGTATATTTTTATGATTTTATTCTTGTCTGAGACATTTATTAGCAGCCAACTTTGTTGCACGCAGTATGAAGAGGTTCATGAGCTTTGGTTACAGGTATTCATATGCAGAAAAAGTACTAGGCCTTACTTCACTGTGCAGTGGGAGGAGATGGGTCATCCATTTCTAAAGCCAATAGAATGACGGAAAGGGGGCGGGGCCTTTTCCTGCTGGACAGCCTGAACTATCAGGAGCCTTGATTAAGCCCCTTTTCCTTAGAACAGAGGTGCATGGGGGCAAGGTGTGCCCCCCAGGAGGTATCCTCAGGAACTGGAATACCAAACGGTCTGATGGAAAACCATGAAAGCACTCCGGGGTCCCACCCACAGGTCACCCCGTGGTCACGTCCCAAGAAGTGTTTTCTTAGCAGATAAGCCTCTTTTGCCTTGAACTTGAAATAAAAACAAATCCAGATGCTGATGGCTTTCTCTGGTGTTACAGTGGAAGCTTCTAGATGCAGGACTATCAGTTTCAGAAATAATAACAGTGATTCCAGGTGTGACTTCTTTGAGTGAAAAGCCGGGCAGATAAACAACATCAACATCACTGAAATGGATTTAGGTGTAATGCAAATACTACTAAATTCAGAATTGACCAAAATTAGCTACTTTTGTAGACAGAACGATTACTAAATCATGTAGTTTTATAAAAGCCTGACCAGTGTTTCAGCTATACCATTCACATTTAAACAAAGCAAAAAAGAGTTTGAATACATTTCCTTGATCAGCAGAACACAATCTCTGTCAAAATACTAAGAAGAGGACGCCTGCGATTCACTGCTGAACGAGAAGGTCAATCAAGGCAGCTGTCCCCTGTTACTCTTCCATACTGGCAGAGGTGAGGCATTGTGATCAGCTTCCATAATGGACTCAGTGTATCCAGACGCAGAATTTGCCTTTCAGTCATTTTCTTTTCTTGATTCTGGCACACAGGTTTCCGGTTTTCTGGATCTGTTTCCTAAAAATGCCTGTGAGGGTGACAAAAGGCAGGAAAAGGCATTGACTGTGCCTGCTGGCATCTGGAGCATCAACAAGGTTTTTGAAGATTAGTTGATCTTTTTTAAACATGACATGCATTACTTGCATTATATCTTGAATTGGCAGTATTGGTCTTACAGTACATGCATAAGCCAGTAGTTGCATTCACTTGTTCAACAATTTTTTTTGTCGGTGGGTAGCACTGCTGCCTTTCACTTTCAGGGTAGTGGTGAACCCTCCACACCTCCATGAGATTACATGCTCTCTGGGTGTGACTCTGGTTTCCTCCACTGTGACTCTGGAACGTTAAGGTAAAGTCGATATGTTTACCTAGAATGTAGACATTTGAAATACAAACAACACGTGCCTTGACTCATTCTAAAAATTGTATTTACTTTGCGCCACTCAGTCAGTCATGAGCCAAGCGCTCCTAGAAACAGAAAAATAGAAACAGACTGAAAAGATTTGTATATCGCAGGCCTGGAAAACCCTTCAGGACATATTTTTCAATGACCCCTACAGTACACTTGTATGTCTTTTCTCCCATAGCCTGCTTTCAGAGCTGCTGGTTAAGTACACTCACTTATCTTTATGTTGGTGCATTGAGAAGTAATTTTGCAGTTATCTATTAAAGACTAGTTTATTATTCTCCCAGTTCAGGGCTTGGGGAAGTTTTACCCTCAGGCTCCCCATAAGAGTTTCATTTCATAGGAATGAATTCTTTGAAACGCAAAGAATTCCTCTGCAAAAAACTGCCTAGCCGCCCGTGGTGAAGAAGAGCAGAGCGCAGCCGAAATGACGAGCTCAAGGTGCTTCCAGTCCTTCTCGCCTTCTGCACGTGTCCCTCTTACCAAAACCCGTCACAGACCGAGTGGCATACGGCTGCCATAAAGCGGCTTTATTAAATGCTGAAACTGAGAGCACTCAGCTAAACGGGATCCATCTGTGCGTGTTTTAGCAAATCACTTTGCATAGTTTCCCTTTCAGAAAATGGGCTTAATGCTGTTTCAGCAGTGCTTAAAAGAGGTTACCTGTTTCGATTATGCATATTCTGAGCTATCATTTTGTGATTCATCATGCAGTGTATTTAAATAGGGTCTCTAATTTCCTTTCCTTCTATCCGGCTCCTGACATTACCACAGCGTGTCACAAACCTGAACTTGCGTTCACGAAAGCCGTGCTGTGAGGCAGCCTGCGGTACCACGGCCCCGTCGCTAACGTTGCTCCCCCCTCCGGAGTCTCTCGGTAAGCACTTTCCGAGAGCCTCTCTTTTAAGATAAGGGCTCTGGGAGGACCCTGGGTGGATTCTTCTTAGGAGAGTGATAACTTTGGACAGACTGAATAACAGATGATTAAAACAGCTTGTGTTTGGAAGAAAGTAGGTGGACCTTTGGATCATGCGGACCATCAATATGATTTCAGTCTCTGATATAAAACTACTTAACATAACAAATCTATCATGTTTCTCATGCATGTCCTCTAAATATGGGTGCAATAATATTATATTATATTATATTATATTATATTATATTATATTATATTACCCTTCCTTGGATTGTCACCTTATCGTACTGGAGGGGTTTGCGTGCCTTAGTTATACTGGGGGTTATGCTGGTGGGGGCTATTGCCCCTGGTAAGGTCTCCCAAAGCAAAAAAGTCCCAGGTGAGGAGCAATCCAAAAACCCTATGATGAAAAGGTATTACAGCCAGGTCCAGTTACCCTTCGCCCGGACTCGGGTCACCAGGGTACACGGGACCATCCCCAGGTGGGCCTAACAGTTATCAAGGGAGGGTCTGGCGGTCCGATCCCCGGCTGACAAAATTGGCTTTCAAGACATGGAATATCACCTCTCTGGTGGGGAAGGAGCCTGAGCTTGTGTGTGAGGTTGAGAGATACCGACTGGATATAGTCGGGCTCACCTCAACGCATAGCTTGGATTCTGGAACCAATCTCCTGGAGAGGGGCTGGACATTCTTTTCTTCTGGAGTTGCAGCAGGTGAGTGATGCCGGGCTGGGGTGGGGTTACTGGTGGCCCCACAGCTCGGTGCATTAACATTGCAGTGCCTTCGGGTTGGGGAGAGGTCTCTGACTGCCATCTGTGCCAAATGACAGTTCGGAGTACCCAGCCTTCTTGGACTCCCTGAGTGGTGTGCTGGTTGAATTGCCCGCCTCAGGTATTGCCTCGAGTGGAGGAGTTCAAGTATCTCGGGATCTCGTTCACAAGTGAGGGTAGGCGAGATCGGGAGGTGGACAGGCAGATCAGAGCGGCATCTGCAGCTTGGCGGTTCGTCGTGGGCAAAAAAGAACTGTGCCTGAAAGCTCTCAATCCATCTTTGTTCCTACCCTCACCTGTGGTCATGAGCTATGGGTAATGACCGAAAGAATGAGATGTGAATACTGGCAGCCGAAATGAGGTTTCTCCGTAGGGTATCTGGGCTCTCCCTTAGGGATAGGGCGAGAAGTTCGGATATCCGGGGGGGCCTCAGAGAAGAACCGCTGCTTCTTCACGTCGAAAGGAGCCAGTTGAGGTGGTTTGGACATCTGGTGCGGATGCCTCCTGGGCGGCTACCCGGAGAGGTTTTCCGTGCATGTCCTACAGGGAGGAGGCCCCAGGGCAGACCCAGGACTCGCTGGAGGGATTATATCTCTCGGCTGGCCTGGGAACGCCTCGGTGTCCCCCCCGAGGAGCTGGTAGAGGTAGCGGGGGAGAGGGAGGTCTGGGTATCTCTCCTGAAGCTGCTACCCCCGCGACCCGAACCCCGGACAAGCGGGTGGTGATGGATGGATGGATGGATGGATGGATATATTATATTATATTATGACAGCTACATCAAAAATTAATTTGCAGCAAATTTTTGCACGTTTTCCCAGTTGCAGGAATCCTTGGCCAGCTTAGTGTCTCACAAACGGGTTTGAATTTAAAAAGGTTTTCCAAAATGCCTCTAAGCCTGTCTACTCAAAGCAGAATTACATTTCACATCACTTTCCCACGCCACCAAGTAAAGCAAAGGAAAGTAGCATGTAGGATCAACACTGGTTATTTGCAAACAGCTTTGGCCTTGGTTGTTTATACGGTGCCAGTGAAGTATGAGCTGCTTTGAAAGACCCCCGGAGAGGCGCCCAGATAGACTCCCGGAGAGGCGCCCAGATAGACTCCCGGAGAGGCGCCCAGATAGACTCCCGGAGAGGCGCCCAGATAGACTCTCGGAGAGGCACCCAGATAGACTCCCGGAGAGGCGCCCAGATAGACTCTCAGAGAGGCGCCCAGATAGACTCTCAGAGAGGCACCCAGATAGACTCCCGGAGAGGCGCCCAGATAGACTCCCGGAGAGGCACCCAGATAGACTCTCAGAGAGGCGCCCAGATAGACTCTCAGAGAGGCGCCCAGATAGACTCCCGGAGAGGCGCCCAGATAGACTCTCGGAGAGGCGCCCACAATGTCTCTGACTTTCCGGGGACCTTTTCTCAAAGCGCACGACTCCAGCTCCACCTGCTCCTGAGTTCCTCTTTGCTGAAGTCACTTCAGCTTCGTGTGCAGATTAGGCACTTTTATGGCCATTGTATATGCCAGGTCACTGAGTAGGAGGCCTGGGTGGGGTGGTGGGGGGTTGGGGAGGAAAGATCCTGGCGATGGGAATCAGTATCCTGGAAGTTCGCAGCACTGGGAAAGTGTGTGGCAGGACTTCCGGTCTGGGGGGGTGATCGCACAGACGGATAGGAGAACAATGCTGGGGAGGGCTGCCAGCAGGGCATATGGGGATTCGGGGGGCCATACATCAGCAAGAAGCCCCCCCCCACACCCCCGCGCCCACCCAATGCCCAAGCCGGCCATGATATTCGCAGGCGCCTCTCGTGAGGTGAAGGCCATAGCATGTTTAATTAACATGCCCCCTCCTTGCCTGAACAAGCCTGTCCTCCAGGCACTGCCCAAGATACCTGCAGCACTGCGCTGCATGTTTTTCCCACATTTTTCCCGTGCTTGTTCCCACGGGACCCCATGAGGAACTCGATCCTCCTGAGAATCCCAAAGCTGCTCTTTCCGTGTCAGTTACCAAAAACGCCGCTTGGAAGATTACAGACAATAAAGGCAGTGTTCAAAAGTTCAAAAAATAAATAAATCATAATCTAAACGGCATTTATTCTGGACACATACACTAAAACATCTGTGCACCTGAAGCAAACTCAAAGAGGAATGCTCATTTGTCTTTTTGCGTAATTCAGTCATATTGCGGTTCGGTGTGGAAATGCGACGAATGCGCTGCTATAGAAATACCTCGCATGCGTCTTCACACTTTTATGTGCTAATACAACAAGTGAGTCAGAAAAGAATGCACCAGTGTGATTGCGTTCATATCATAAAATCAAATTATTAAAAGTTCATGAAAGTATTATTAGCAGTTTTGCCTGTCTGATCGCCTTTTCATCTGCATCACCACGTCACGCCGTTTCCCCATTTTCCCATCTTTTGGGTCTCATTAGGGGCACTGATCCCACAGCGTTTAAGCTGCAGTCAGAGGGCAAAGCCCATTTCTCCATAATTACCTGACCTGGGACATGGGCATCGCAAGGTGGGGGATGGGTGTCTTGAGACACTTTTTGCTGAAATACAATTCTATCCCCCTCCCCGCCCCAAACATGTACACACACACACACTGTTTTTTGTTGAAGTAATACTTAATAGTGAAACATGCTAATGAATTTGGTATGTTGTGGTACAGCACCACATTGTACATTAAAACGTGATGCAATTTACTATCACAGTAAAGGAAATGCAGAAATGCAGTAAGTTAAGTGGAGCTGGGGTCACTATTTTCAAAGCAAAAGTACTCATCTCCCTCCCCTAGAACCCCCCCGCCCCACATACCAGGGTGGGGGCCATTCCGGAATGCACTCATCAATTCCAATCCAAATCAGGAAATGGAACTAGAGTTGGAATTTAAATATCCC
>JAODKF010000046.1:28698755-28724238 GCA_026779585.1 Mormyrus proboscirostris
CCCCCCCCCCCCCCCCCCCCCCCCCCCCCGCCAAAGTGACAACCTGAGTGGTCCCTGAAACAACAACCAGCTCCTGCCATCGTCTTACTGGGCCCAAACAAGGTCCTGTCTCACTCCATCATGGGAATGCAATACAGACCCATTCAAACATGATTAAGGTGTGTTCCTCTTTTCCCCCAGTGGTACCCAGTGTGCTCAGTGGGGGGAGTACCAGGAGCTAACCCTTACCATGCACTTCCTCTCTCCTGTCCTCACGCCGCATGCCAGGGTGGGCACACACGCGAGAGAGAGAGCCCCGCTGTCCCTCATCATCGTTGGCACTATGCTGTCCATGGACTGATTGACTAACTGGTTGAACCTTCCAGCAGTGCATCCCTGGACTTAAAGATTAAGCCAAGTTAGCACAACTGGAAACATGAAGCTGCACATGCCTCATCAAATCAATCATGCTTCTCTTGATTGAGAAAAATCTGGAAGGTCATGGTTTGAATTCCATGTCCAACAGAGTAATCATATCATATCACTTCTGCGTTCTTCATCAAGGCATCTTAAATCCAAAAACTGCTCCAGCAGTGCCAGAAACATGGTTGATCCTGCAGGTTTCACTCACCTGTCTATAATCTCAGTAGGGGGCGCTGTGTGGCAGGTCAGGATGATGTGTCCATGATTGGAATCTTGCTAGTTCAAATCCTGTGGTCAGGAGAGTGATGTCACTGCTGGGCCCTTGAGTGAAGCCCTGAAGCCCAGTTGCCCCAGGGACTGTCTAGCCCTGTTCTCTCAGTTATATGTCACTTTAGATAAATGTTTCTGCTAAATAAATAAAAATCTAATGAGAGCAAGATGGGAATTGCAGAAACCATGGAATATTTAAGTACTTGTGCTTGTACAGCAATCAGCAATAACATTAAAGCCACCTGCCTAATATTGTGTCGGTCCCCCTCATGCTGCCAAAACAGCTCTGACCCGTCACGGCACGGGCTCTGGCATTAAGACGTTAGCAGCAAAACCTGTAAGTCCAGTCATTTGTGAGCTGGGGCCTCCATGGATTGTTTGTCCTGCACATGCCACAGACACTCGATTGATTGAGATCTGGGGAATCTTAAGGTCAAGTTAATACCATGAACTCTTTTTTTAAGTTCCTCAAACCATTCCTGGACAATTTTTGCAGAATGGCAGGGTGTAATGTGCTGCTGTAAGAGGCCACTGTTATCAGGCAATACCATTAACACGAAGGGGTGTACTTAGTTTGCAACAATGGTTAGGTAGGTGGTATGTCCCAAATAGCATCCATATCAATGCCAGGACCCAAGGTTTCCTAGTAGAACATAGTCCAGAGCATCGCTCTGTCTCCGCTGTCTTTCCTTCTTCTCCTGGTGCATCCTGGCACCATCTCATCCCCAGGAAAACAACACGCATGCGTCCAGCTGTCCACATGATGTAACAGAAAACATGATTCATCAGAGCAGGACACCTTCTTCCATTGCTCCATGGTCTAGTTCTGACGCTCCCTTGTCCATAGTAGGTGGTGGTGTACAGGGGTCAGCATGGACACTCTGACCGGTCTGCAGCTACGCAGCCCCATACGCAGAAAGCTGTGTGTTCTGACACCTTTCTATCATAGGCAGCATTAAATTTTTTAGCAATTTGTGCTACAGTATCTGTCCTGTCCCTTAGCAAAAAGTAGTTTATTCAAGTGTACTACAAGTATACTTATTTTATACTTTACTTTTTATATGCTATATTTTATATACTTGAGAATAGGATAGTGAAGTATACTTGACTTATACTGATAAGTACAGTATAAAGAAAAGTCTAAGACTAAGTGCATTAATACTTATTAATATACTTATACTTACTAAAGCTTATACTTATACTTTAGTATACTTTACGTCTCAACATTCTGTCTTGTGATTTTGTAATTTGTTACATTGCAGTCTAGTGAACATACAGTATGAGTTAAATTTAAGAATACTTTAAGAAGTATATTTGAAATATATACATAGTATGCTACAAGTAATATGCTAAGCAAGCTTACAAGAAGTAAGATGGTGGTGCAGGTGGTAGCGCTATCATTTGGCGACTAGATGGCTGCTGATTCGAGCCTTGGTCCCTCCTGACCCCATCAAAGAGTCGTAAAGCAAGACAATGAACCCCAAATTGCTCCTGGTGTGCGGGTTGGTGCCTTGCATGGCAGCCACTGGTCTGTGGATGGGTGAATGTGAGGCATGTATTGTAAAGTGCTTTGAGTACTCGTAGAAGTAGAAAAGCGCTATATAAACACGGTACATTTACAAGTATACTTACAATAACAACAAGTAAAATAGTAAAAAAAAATATATATTATTAAGTGGCAAAAGTAAGTGTAGTCAATAAACTAAAATGTGGACTAGAAGTATATACCTAGTAGACTAGTAGTACATAGATGAGTGTACTTGTATACTTAAAAGTATACTTTTGTAAAATTAAAATGACCTCATAAAGTATACTTAAAGTATACTTTCATAAACTTAAAAATATTCTAATTTAATACGAAGAAGTATTAAATTGGTGTACTTTCTAGTACATTACAAGTACATGGTCCGAAGTATACTTGCTATACTTATACTTATACTCAAGCATATTTAATAACATGAACTTCAAGTATGCTACTTTTTGCTAAGGGGTGGGATCGGAGCAGTCGGGATAGCCTTCACTATCATGGAGCCTTGACCGCCTTTGAACCCATCACTGGTTCACCGGTTGGCCTTCCTCTGATCATTTTCGGTTGATACTGACCCTACAAGACCAGATCCAGACCCCAGCCCATTTTTCCTGCTTCAAACACACCAACTTCAAAAACTGACTGTTCACTTGCTTTATATATTTAATGGCTCCCCTGACAGATCGTATTGTTACAAGATAATCAATATTATTCACTTTATCTGTCAGTGGTTTTAATGTTATGCTTGATTGATGTACAAATGGCAAATAAAGTATTATTAGAAGTTTAACTGGAAAAGAGAAACAATTTCTTAACTGAAATCAGAGAATAATATGCACACTTGAGAAAAATATCAAACGTTTTGGAAGTCTTCCCCATTGATGTGGTCTGGAATGATTCACCGGGGGGTTTCCACAGTATTAAAATTGTTACTAACTAATTATATAAAGTATTTATTATATAAAGAATTTTAGGTACAAAATAACCTCTCAGCACTTCACGGACAGTGCAAAATCTGCTGTGAGAGCGTATACATACTTACTGGATCTTTTTTGTTAGATTACATTAGATTATGTTGTGTTGCGTTGCGTTACATTACATTCAACTTTATTGTCATTACACAAAGTACAAGTACTGAAACAGGGAAATGCAGTTTGGAATCTAATCCAAAAGTGCAAAATAGTGTATATAGTCATTTGGTTGTTCAGAACATTGAAAAAACTGATCTCTGGGAGTACAATATCAATGTGAAACAAAGACCCTTGGCACTGACTTTGAGACTAAGAAAAGCTTCAATTTGATGACATTTAGAATTAACTGGTCTAGAGTTTGGCCGATCCAGGCGCAGGAATAAGTACATTCCTTTCCAGTGATTCCAAAATGGCATCAACTTCTTTCTCTGGCCAATTTCAAATTATGAGGTCATATCTTTTTATTTCTCAGGCAGAGCAAGACAGAAACGGTAAATTCAATAAATCATTATACAAAAGAACCAAATTATTGACATCTGTGTTGTTTCAAAATTTTCACGGGTTGGATGAATAATCGAGCCAGACGAGACAGACCCAAGACACGAATGAGAAATGAATCAAAATCTGAGCTTCTGTGCGAGATTCTTCTTTGGTGGATTGGATTAAAGGGCAACGTGCCAGGACTAATCAGGCAAGCCTCTGCCTTTGGTGTGCTACGATTGCAGTGCCCTGTTATCTGAAGGTAACCGTGGTTTAATCAAGTAAACCAGATGAAAAGTGAAGGACCTCTCAGACACGGTCTGGGATTTATGGAAATGTGACAAGGATTATGCTAATATGGTGTTGAATGTCGAGCCGTTTGAAGCCCTAATATGCACATAAGAGATAAACCACCCCGCCAACTTTTTTATGAGCGAGACATGGGTATTAGGCCTCACTGGCAGGTTGGTGAAATATTTATGCCATCAATGGCATAGAAATGCAGGTAAAATTTTATCTGATGAGCACAATCCACCCAACCCTCATAATGTAAAGAACAAAATCTATATTCCTCTGTTTTTACAGTTGGTTTCTCTTTTAATCTCTGTCCCCTCCTTGAGGGCCAATATCCATGTTCAACATCCAATAACAGAAAATATTTGACTGTGGCTTTACTTGTGCTTCCCCCATAACATACACCCAGGAGAATCACTAGGATTATTTTAGCTGGACTTCAGCCCCCCTAAATAAATGTACACTATTTGGTTTACAAGGTGTGCTCTCCTTCATTTTCACTAAAATCAGACCCCCCTACAAAAGGCTTGGCCCCACTTTTAAAAAATCTCTAGTGATATCCCTGCATATAGTAACACACAAAATGGACCCTAGATTCTATGAACTGACCCAGCAGCACTCAAACTCCCCATTGGCATCCTCCCAGTTACCAGATGTGGCCTTGATCAAATTCAAAACACTGATTTAGAGCAGCCGTTGCCTGTGGACTGCAGGGCCCTGACGGTGAATATTTCTAGCTTCCATAACTGGCTATAAAGTACATTGTTTCATGTAATGCCAGCCCATCACAGAGCAAAGCCGTGCAAGAGGAACATGTTCAAGATCACTGCATCTGCGAAGTAAATATATTCATAGTTCCATCGTCGTTTCCAATAATCAGCTCAAGTGGCATTGTTGCATGTTTTTGAAACTGCAAATGTTACAACAATAATGTTACAATAATCTTTATTGACATGGTGATCACATAAAACTGAGAACCCATACCTTGGTTTGTTCTGCAATGGGGGATTACTTCAATGCTTTCATTTTTCAGTGACAGGAAATTATTATAAATGATTATTAATCATTTTTAAATACAATCAAATATGTAGTATTATAATCTTTCAACAGTCTTCAGTTGTTGCAGATATTCAATCTGAACAAATATTTATAAACACAATTTAACATTACTTTTTGTTCCTTTCCATTACATTGGAGAGACAACACATTTGTGAAAAATAAGTGTATACACCTTTTTTTAAAAAAGAAACTTACAGTCTAGTATGACAAGAATGACAAATGCTTTTACTTCAAAAAATATCTTTATGGTGTAATGTATATAATCTTTTTTTTCCAGTGGTGTGATTTTCTTACTATTTATATTCATTATTCAAGGTAATCTTAATCCCACCATGTAAACAGATCGTTCAAATTCATCACCCATATTAAATAATGTTTACATATCGCCAGTACAAGCACATTTTGAACCTCTTCCAGAACTGGCTAAGGTTTTTATAAATTGTGTACTCTCTACACTTGTGTACTACAAAACATTTCCCCCAGAGGGGCGGGGATAACTGTCGCTGCAAAACAGCATCGGCATTTGCGTGAAATTGATGTGATACTGAAAAGTGGGGTTGGAGCCTGTCTTCTGTTAAAAAACGACGATGATGCAAAAAGTTACGTCCCCAATGGAGGGACAATTCGTGCAAGACAATTGCATGTCAGCATAAACCCCACCCACGATCCACCAGCTGGCAAGAAATAGCGTTTGTAAACAGCTTGTTGAATTAAATGCTGATTCTATGTTATCCTGGTGGGCGCTTTGCATGAAACCCAAGCACCTAATCACTTCCACGAAATCGAGCAGGGGGAGAAAGTGCACGATGCACTTAAACAAGATATACAGAATTCACTTTTTTTCTTCTTTTTTTTTTAAAAAAAAAAAGACAGTTGTGGAAGAAAACAAAAAATTACAAATAAGACTTTGCAAAAAGTAGAGGTTTCTAAGAAATGAAGGCTTCACTGTGAGGCGAGTTCTATTTGTACCATAAGCAGAAATGAAAAAGGTCCTTTAGATCTAGCGATATACACAAACTCCTCTTACCAAGGCTAAGTTATACCCTATGGGGTTGTACCCTGCAGCGAGGTTCCAGTCATGTTAAATTTAGAGGGGATCTCGGTACATAACTAACACATGCTAATGTGCGGTCTTATGTAATACTGCATTTGTTACATTTGCAGGAAGACATCCATTAATTCTCAGATTTACTCAAAAATAACATTATAAATATATAAAAGAATGTGTAAAACATTTCATTTTGGAGTCCATTATAAAGAAGAAAGATATTTTTGGCTGTGTACCTCAGAGACATCACAGTACATGTACAGTAAGAACAATCATGGATGGAGTGAGTCTGGGACCAAAGCGATGCTTAGACACCATGATACCATGCATTTTCTAAAAAAAAAAAAAAGAGACATTCAAGCAGTGAAATGTCATTCAGGCAAAAATAAATAAATAAAAAACATCTAACTTCCAAAATGTTTGAGTAAACCGATTCCCGAAAATAAGAGTAAACAGGTGATTACAATCAGGAATTAACATGAGGTAACGAGGGGGTGTGGCACACCGGAGGATCGAACGAGCAGGTCATGACAACAGTGGTCTTAAAGGCTTTCGATGAGCTTAATAATTTGGATCCAGTTGTTCAAAAGTTATATTTGGATCGGAATGATACTGATTTGGAAATCCCATGTTTTGCTATTCAGGAGTGGGTAATCATTTTAGTGTTATGCTAGTTTTTCAAAGCAATATTGGATTGGATCACCCTGATCCAGATTCTTTTAAGATCACCAAATCCGGATGGCCAGTGTTCTAAACCGGTCAACAAATCACAATGTGGACTGCTAGCTATGTAAACCACAGGTAGAACATCCAGTATGGGGTCACTTTAAGTGTTTATTTTTTTGGATCCTGCTAAAGATTTTTGCACAACACATAAGGTTTCATCCAGATCAAAACCAAAACCGGATTATGTGATCTAATCTGATTTCAGAATCCTTTTTTACTTTTGAACCACCCATTTTCAAGATTAGATCCAATCCGATAGTCAAAATCAGACTACATCTGAACACCTGGACTTTGGTGTAAGAATCACCGTTCATAGCCCCATGGCCCGACCGCCAACAAAACTCAAACTTCTCTGAATAATGGTCAGTGCTTTGTTTGTTCCACAAATTAAATGTATAGGTCAGAATAGCTGTGTGGTACCTTTGCACCAATTGCAAGCCATAGATTCACAGCCAGGCTAAAGACTAAAGTTGGAAACACTATCAGTGTTTTTTATAGACAGACAGCACAGTGGTTACCCCTATTCCCCCCACACCTCCCCAGTTGGGGGTTTGAACCCGCCCCTGCTCTGTGTGTGTGGTATTTCCATTGTTCTCCCCATATTGTGTGGGTTCCTGCCAGCTGTACAAAGCCTAAGGCTAATGGGCATCTCGCATTTGCCCGTAGCATGTGCCCTGTGAAGGACTGGCATGCTGTCCAGAGTCTACCGCAGCTGTGTGTCCTACAACGCCTGGGACAGGCTCCAGGTTAAGCAGTTAGAAGTTGGATGGTGCTAAATATTCCCACAGAGAGCAAATGCTTTGTGACAAAAGCACCAGAACCACACTGACCATATTAGGTTATTTGTTTACTTATGAGTGGAATTCACGGATTACCTTTTCACGATAAATCTCATTTCATGTGCTTTCAGGGTTTTGTTACTACCAATGATGTGCACAGGTTTTTGGAGGGGCGGCTGTTCATATGGGGGGGTCTGGTTGACCGGTACTGTTTTCTGACCTGGGTGGTGGGTCCTGCTCAGTAAATCATTGTGACAGGGAACGGGAGACTTTGTGTGATCATCGATTATTGGAACATGACAAAGGGAGCACTTTCATTCGTTCAGGCGAATGGGGCAGGTGATTAAGCACACCCCCCCACACACACCCCCCCCCCACACACACACCCACACGTGCCATTTTCATGCTACAGCTCTTTGCACGTGTCTGCCTCATTTGACCTGCTGGTTGGCACATCCCCAAACGCACTACCCTGTTTACATGGTGGCAATGGGCCCAAATTCAGCTCATCAACACAGAGGCCCGTTCCAGATGGGAACCAAGAAGCCCGACCCGACTCAGACAGCTGCAGCAGTGTGCAGGGGTCCGATGTGGCCTGTGCCTTTGCTGGGGGAGAAGGAGAGCAAATGACGTGCAAGTTTACCTCAGAATTTGGCGTGGGGGTAAAGTAAGCAAAGTCAAACCACTCTGGTAAACAAAAACACAGTTAAGATAAATGTCAGATCACCAAGTTTTGTGATGCCTCATGTTAGCATGTTATTTTAAGGACACCTGGGGTTGTTTAAGACTATAGTTAGTTAAATCACCATTGAGTAAAAGCATTTTTATTACAAAAAGGCTAAAAACTGTTAGAGAATGTTACAATAAAGAACATTAAATGCTACACAGCAGGATTAGCTTACCAGCATTTTAGTTTCTTTTTTAAATACATCCGTTCCCCAGTGAGATGTTGGAACAGGACATGAGTCGTTGTTTAGGATCAATTTATGGTCATTTTAATGCTATCTACAGCAAGTAAGCATCCTTTTCATCTTCTCCACCTGATGCTACTGTCTCCTTACAACCCCACCTGCCCTATGCAAGGTCTGAGTCACCAGCATCTTCCCTGCTTCATCTGTGGTTGCTTGTATTTTTGCACCTTGTTTCATGCTGCTTTATTTGCATTTGAGGTAGACAATGGAATTTGAGTGGCAATGGATTGTGGGTAATATGTTATTACAGAGCAGACCGCGGCCTTATAAGCAGTTAGTTTGTGTTTAGTTAGCTTTCAAATTACTTGATGTTACTTGATGTAACTAAAAGCACACTGAGAAAAGTTGCTGGAAAAGTCATCATGTGCTTCAGGATTCTTTACTTACTCAATTTCTCCATTTTGCATGAGTAATGATAACAGGATCACAAATTACATAACCTATATCATACAAAACATTTATTTGTGTAAAAATTCATAATAAAACATTTACATTTGAAGTACAAAATAACACAAAATAAGTACAAAGAACAAAATAACAGATGCTCCTGTTCAATTTAAAAATCTGTTATGAGTTTAACGCAGAACATTGTACAGTCAACTTTCGCCCCCTTGTGGTCTCAAAATATTATCAAATTTGATCTCACAACAATAATCTTTTAATTCGTGCATTTGCAAATGGATGCATTTACTATTTTTCTCTACATAAGTACTTTTCCACCTGTTCAAGGTTTTGCTTCTTTTCAAATCTAAACTCACCTGATACTGAATTTTAAAAATCCATAAATAAAATTACAAACAACCTAATGCATTTGGAATTAGGTGATCAGTGGACTTTGCTGATACACCACAACAATGAAATGCGTCTTCTGCATTTAACCCATATGTGACTTTGGGACATAGCAGGAAGCAGCTAATTCAGTGCCTGGGGGCAGAACCTTGCCCAGGGTACCTGGAGGGTCAGGGATTCAAACCAGCAATCAGCAAAGTGCTCGTCCCTCACCATTAACCAAGCACTACCCCTCATGTACTTGGCATTCTTCCACACAGTAACACTGGTGAATACATTTTTGTTTCCACTAGATGGAAAGCCTCAACTAAATTATGTATTTATTTGTTCATTTCCACGGTTTCCCCTAATCTGAGATTATACATAGAGTATTGCATATCTTTCTCAAATGTTCCATATCTTACATTTACATTCTTAAACGTTTAGTAGACGGATACTCAAGTGATGCAGTAAACAGCACAAGAATAAGAATATTACTGGTCCTACCATACCATTCTGCAACTACAGAGGTTGTGCAGATGACGTTTAATATCCTCCAGGAAGATCTAGCAATTTTAGGGCTGCTGCACTGATTCTTTACACACATATGCAAATGTATAGTATGATCCAAATCAATATATGAAAACAAAGGTTGGGGGAATCCACAAATGCAAGTGAAATATTAAAGAACTCACTCATGCATCTTTACAAAAGTTGTTTATTTCATGTCTTGCAGCTGCAACCAACTCTATCTTAACAGAGCTGAAAGGTGGCTTGTGGTCAACCTTCATAACATTAAGAGAGAGGCCTTTTCTTTTCATACCGATGAACATTTTAATGCCAATGGACACATTCTTGATGGCATTCCCAGAATCACTCCGTCAACAGAAAAGAAAAACTGACCTCATCTTTAGGCTTGGTACCTAAACAATTGAAATAAATTACTATTATGTATAAATACATGAATTAAATCACTCACGGCCAGATGATAAACATCAAAATGAATCTGGATGAAATGGCAGTACTTTATGAATCTTCTTGGAATTGGGATGGGATTCTGAGAACACAGCCTGATATCCAATAAAAATAACAGTGGTATGTAATGGGTTAGGCTTTGTAATAATAAATTTAGGACTTTGTGAGGGATATATATGTGCAGGAGGCTGCAAAAAACGCAGTGCTGCCAAGATTTCTGTAACGCACCAATGGAAGAATTCTGGGGGCTACAGATGTTGCAGGACACTGATACAGGGTGGGAGCAGGAAGAAATGTCATGAGCACAATGGGACGACCAGAGCCTCCAGACCATGCATGAGGCTCCTTTGCACACCTCCTGCGCAGAGGTGGCTCAGAGGAAGAGAGAGCAGTTTGAGAGGTAAAATTTAAGTACAACAGTTGCTTAAGCAGTGGACAGATCCTGGAGTTCATTTTAGTTTGTGATGCCTGATCATGTTGGTAGGAGGCCCAGGTGGGCTCAGTGGAGATAAAAACGAGTTAAGGGTTGCTGAGCTGAGAGGACAAAAAAAAAAAAAAAACACAACACACTACTTTGTATCTAAAGTGTATAAACTTTAGAATGCATTGCTTAGAAAGTGTTCTGAATATTACCACATTTAGAGATGGAAAAAATCCTGAACACTTTGTGAAAAAAATGCCACTATTTACATCGTAGACGTGGAGCTAATTATTCTAAAACCTAAATCCTCAAAAATAATACAATTTCTACCTATTTGAACTACAATCGCTATTATGACAACCTCAGTTACACCCATCCATTTTGGAATCACTTACCCAGTACAGGGTCACGGGCAACCTGGAGCCAATCCCAGACAACACAGAAACACCCCAGATAGGGCACCAGACCAAAACAGGACACTCACATACACACAAAGGACAAATTATGCAATTCATCTAATAATGAAGGATTTTTTTTTCTTGGAATGAATGTATGTTAATGAAAGGTTGGATTTTTCTCATTTTTCAGTGTGACATGAAGCTGCTTCACAAAAGGTGGATTTTTTTTTTAACCCTTTCTAACAAATCTTTAGAAGGGGTGCCAGTAATTGTGGAGGGCGCTGTAATTGCATAAAGAAATCCACAGAACATTGGGAGATCTCCACAAATGAACAGCAGGAGCAGATCTACCACTGGAGGTGTGCACTAAGGCTGTCCACCAAGCCACTTTCCCAGCCAACATATAGCATTGCTACTGCACATACCACTATAAGTTAGTGTTTCATCTACTAGTAATAGTACTACATTTAATGTAGTACAATACTTCAATTGCATTGCTAGTAGTAGCATCAGTTGCAGTAAAAAAATGCATTGCTGAAAATAATAATTATTGTACTCTAATAATTTGAGGTATGTGTTTAGTAACCACGACTTCTGTAATTACCATTACTTTTTAAAAGGCAGTTTCCCCATTTTCACCCCTAACATTCCTATTTGGTTTAATATATTTTTTTCAAGAACAATAATACTGTGTCAGTCCACCTTTCAGAAATGACATTAGTAGAAAAATCTTCATTAAAATACGACGGTTGTGGTTTTGACTTAATTACATGATTGCATGTTAAAAATACAAAAATGAGTAACCCGATTCTGTTGTACTGCAAGGATATGAAGGGACGTTATATGGGGTTCGTTAAAGATAAGCGGAGAGTAACTTTTGAGCGCCACTTCAGAGATTCTGCCCAGTCCGGCGACTTTCCCGAGCAGCAGTTTGAAAGTTACGGCGAAAGACGTAATCGCGGCCTCCGATTGGCCGGCCGAGCTGATCCGGGTACCGGGCGCGAGCCAGTTTATTAGCCTAAAGGTACCAATATGGCGGAGGTAAGAAGGAAAATAGGGAAGAAGCATCAGATTTTAAACGTCTGATTTTTAGCTCCGTGGCCGACATTGTCCGCTTATATCCATTCGATTGCGTTAAGTAAGGTTTATTTTGGCGATGCATCGGTTTCTGGGGGTAAATCGACCCGACTAGGCATATGAAAATGTTTGAATGTGAAGCGGGATCCTACGGGACTAGGCCCCTGCGTTCCAGTCTAACGCAGACTGTAAGAATGTTTCGTAAACCGAGCGGCGGCGAAACGGCTAGCTAGCTCACTAAATATACGCGTTTCTGTGGCCGATCGGGCGGTTCATTTGCTCCGATACGTAACTTTCGAAGATGGTTTTTAAATACATTAGGGAGATTGCGATGTAGTTGATGAGAATCTTTTTTTCCTCGGGCTTTGGTTTATTAGATTAATTGCGAAGCGCAGTGACAGTAAGGCTGGCCGGTTAAGGCGAAAAAATATATGTATATGTTTTGTATCGCTAATTATTTTATGATGGTGAATTAAAGTGCAATTATGCCTTTGTTTCATTCCTGTCGAGGAGCGATGGACAAGGCTGGGTAGAAAAGACTCCCAGGTAGCGGAAAAACGGGACGCAGACGTGCATTTATTTATTTATTATTCCTGCTGCTGATGGATTGACAGTGCTGCCTGATACCTGCCTCTTCTCACTTGTATTTCAATGGCCGTATTATCGAAAATGTTCCCGAGTGAAGTAGTAGGATAGACGCTGCTGCAAATGTGTTTCATACTAATGCTTGCCTTTTATTTCGCTTTGTAGGCTTCCTTTGGAAGTTCAAGCCCAGGTGAGTTTCATTTTCTCTTCCCGTTAAATTTGAAGAAAGTTTCCTGGTATAATTCGTTGAGGCGTTTCCATTAATCTCTGTATGAAATCGTAAAAAATCTGCGTACTAGTTTGACTTAAAATGAATTTAAATAAAATATCAACTAACCTACTTGGATGACTGTTAGATAGGAGGGGCATGATTATCCGGGCTGACGTGAAGTGATATGAATTGATGATGTCTGGTCGTAACTTGTATTGACTTTAATAATGTGGGTGTTTATGCTGCTTCAGGCTCTTTGTCTTCGGAAGACCATGATTTTGATCCAACGGCAGAAATGTTGGTCCACGATTTCGACGACGAGCGTACTTTAGAGGAGGAGGAGCTCCAGGATGGAGAGAGGAATTTTCGAGCAGAGTTGGCAGATCTGGAGAAGGTATCGTTTTTTTTTAATCTTTCATCTGGTTTTTTATATATAACGTGGAGTACTGATTAAAAGTCCATTTGTTTTAAATTTCTCAACTCTTTTTGATTTTTCTGTAAGATACATGATTACCTGTATGGGTTTCAATGCCTATTAGGTATTTTTGTATTATTACAATATTTAGTTAGACACTCAGTTATTTTTTATTTTATTTTTATTTATTTTTTTTACAAATTCTCTGTCTTACCAGGAGGGCAGCATGCCTTTGGAGGAGCTGTTGGCCATTTACCGTTATGAGGCATCAGTCAGCACGGCTGCGGGTTCGAGCATGGACAGCTCCTCTGGTGAACTGACAGATGAGCTGCCTGATATGACATTAGACAAGGTGAGGGCCGTGATGCCACTGTGTTTCTGAACCAAGAGCTTTCATTGTAGTCACACTGAAAAAACTGGTGTCTTAAAAGAAAATGTCAAAGGTGTTTCCAGTAAAATTATTGTAAACAGAATGGCTGAAAATTGTGTATCTGATTTTAAATAAGGGCTGGTACAGGTTCATGGCTACAGTGATCAGAGTCTTTATGTTCAGTTCTTTCTTGGCTGACGTATCTATCTCTGACAACACTAGGCGTTCATTGGTCTATGATTGATATTACTGGGTTTTCATTGGGAAAACAGCCACTTTGTGTCATTTCTTCCTAATTGAGTTAATAGTTTTACTCAGTCATTCACATTAACTGCTGTGTGTGTTGGATCTGGTGTTTGTTCTCATTATATTATTAGCTTTTTGTGCAGCTTTTACTTATGCACCGAAGTGTTACAGTTATTGTTTTACTCCTCAACAGGAGGAGATTGCGAAAGACCTCCTTTCAGGGGACTATGAAGAAGAGACTCAGTCATCAGCTGATGATCTCACCCCATCAGTAACCTCCCATGAGGCGACAGATTTCTTCCCAAGGAGCCTCAGATGTAAGACCTATCAGATTTTCGTGGCCTGGTACACGAGCCGTAATAATGTGTGGTCTGGCTATGATGAAACTAGATTTTTAGTAGCTTGTGTAAACTTTTATTTTTTTTTTGTAATTTCCGCCATGTTTTGCACAGATGAGACGATCATTTTCAGTATGAAATCAAAACCGTTCTTAATCTTTGCAGAAAGGGCTTCAACGTCCTATACAGGCTTCCCAGATGCTGATTGTTTACTTAAGTTGGAAACGGTTAATATAGCCCCTTTGCCTTATAGTATTTCATTATGTAATGTCATTTAATGTTTTCTTCAGCTAACACCATTTACGATGGGGACAAAGAATCAGAAGGAGAGGAGGATGGTACAAGTCCAGAAGACTCGAAAAAGGCAAGTCTTACAGTATAATCCTGCTGTCATTGTGAGTGAACCTGGAGTTAGACGTGTAATAGTTTTATTGATTTCCTTATTTGTTGTGCCCTGATTTTGAAGGAGATAATGGTTGGATCTCAGTACCAGGCTGAGGTGCCGTCACACCTCTGCAGCTATGATGAAGATGAGAAAGGTACGGCCCTCCCCTTGGCTTCAGTTTCTTGCCAGTTGTGTACAATGGGGGAAAAGTCCATCATAGCACATTAATGACATGAAAGGTGATGCATATTAAGGAAGCTGGACCCAAGTAAAGAGTTTACTTTGGTGCCGTTTGCCCCGCTGCAGCGTACGAGGGCGAGGACCAGTTATTGTGGAGTCCAGGAGTGTTGCCGGAGAGCAAAGTTCGAGATTTTCTGCGCGAAGCAAGCTGTCGGATGACGGATGGGAAAACTGGAGCTGTCGGAGAAGGCGGCTGCATTCGAGACAATGAGCAGGTAGAGCGGGAAACCTGGCTGAGTGTGGCACTGTGCTTGGGGCCGTCTGATGATATCTTGCATTTCACAAAGAAAGCTAGAATGGATTTTGTAGGTGTCAGTTTTCTGACTGTCTCCACAAAATTGTTGTAATGCGATTGATGCATTAGTACCCGAGTCCAATACAACCCATAGTCGTGTTTGTACTTGCACAATTTTCAGTCGGAAAAAAATACTATGTGAACTACAATGCAGTATGGTCTCGGTGAGCAATACAACTTGCTTTCAAAAACTGGTAACCAGGTAAATGATAGTGATGTCCGATTCATGAACGAATCATTGTTTTGAATCAGTCAAACTGGTTTTTAAATCTTTTTGTACATCTGCGCATCGTTCAGGTCCGTCTTAGATTCTAAAAAACTTGTCAAATATTTTTTAGATATCATATAAAAAAACCCAGCACCCTTTTTTTAAATTGATTTACATTAGCTTCTAATGAACACTCTAGCCATCTTGCCTTCAGTGCCCTTCCGCATTTGCACTACGTCTATACCCAGCCGCATGGTGCCCCTCCGCATACCGTAATCTATTGTATTTGCGCTGCGTCCATGCCCGGCCGCATGGTGCCCCTCCGCATACCTAAATCTATTGTATTTGCGCTGCGTCCATGCCCGGCCGCGTGGTGCCCCTCCGCATACCTTAATCTATTGTATTTGCGCTGCGTCCATGCCCGGCCGCATGGTGCCCCTCCGCTTACCTTAATCTATTGTATTTGCGCTGCGTCCATGCCCGGCCGCATGGTGCCCCTCCGCTTACCGTAATCTATTGTATTTGCGCTGTGTCCATGCCCGGCCACATGGTGCCCCTCCGCGTACCTTAATCTATTGTATTTGCGCTGCATTCATGCCCGGCCGCATGGTGGTTGCGGCTAACTTTTCCCAAATCAGAGCAGTTCACAAGTTAGAGAGCTCAGCACGTTCGGTTGAAGCACGAAGCAATTCTTGTAAAACTCTTAAGACCCATAGAAGATGTTTATGACATTTATTAATGTGCTATTTCTTATTTAATGCAGGTTAATTACATTGTTGGCCACTGGTATCGTTGCTTGTATTTGATTCCTTTTGTTTCATTTTTGATACTTCTGGAGTGGCATTCCTGTAGATCCCTCTCTCCCACAGGGGATGTGTATTTTGGTACATGATGATACTGAAAGTCAGGTTTTTCAGGAACACGTTACTCGCTTTGTAGCAGGACTGATTGTGTTTCACTATTTAAAATATTGCTTGTTGAACCAATAAAGTGATAGAATGATTAAAACTGAATGAATCCAAACAATGCATTAGATAATGTAACTCTTATGGACTTACTCCATTACTCCTCTAACAAAGTGGTTGTAGTATTAGATGTAGACCCAGCCTGGGTTGTTATTTTCTATGGAGGGGCAAATCTGAGCTTCACCATGTCCAGCACAGTCCTGATCTTTATTTGTTGCGTCTTCCTTTGTTTATTATTGAATGACAAAGTTTTGGGCATAAACTGCTCATCTCCATAGACTTAAACATAAAACATTGACCTTTATTTTTACTTTTTTTTTTTTAATTTAAAATATTGTACCGCTCAGTAAAATAGCTCTGCAGGTCAGCTTTTGCCCAGGTCTCATGTAAACTTGCTGTAATAACGATAAGAATTGTTAAAGTAACTCGATACTTTGCTTTAATTCAGGCATTGTATGAGCTTTTGAAGTGCGACTACAATACCCATGAAGCACTTAAACGGCACCACAACAATGCAAAACCTTCAAAGGGTGAGTGAGACCTCATGAGGGAACCAAACCCAAAACAATACTTCCTTTCACGGTGGTGGAGGAATATGATCTTTTTTTTTGTTTTAGATGAAGGACTACCATGGTCTGAAGAAGAATGCAGAAACTTTGAACATGCTCTTCAGATATATGATAAGAACTTCCACCTCATACAGAAACACAAGGTAAACTATCTGTCTTGTTTGACTGCGGATGTTGTGTCATACAAACAAGTCATTCATTTTTCCTTGCATGCCTTTTTATTTTTAAGGTGAAAACAAGGACAGTGGCTGAATGTGTAGCGTTCTACTACATATGGAAGAAGTCTGAACGCTTTGATTACTTTGTACAACAGAACCGATTCGGGAAGAAAAAGTACAGCAGCTATCCAGGAGTAACGTAAGTGGCTTTCTTCTGTAACCTCATTTAAGTGGTCACAACCATGATCACCCGGCCTGTCATTTTATCCAGGCTCTCTGGTTTTACTAGGTTTGCTCTATATCGGTCAGAACCGTGTGTTTTTGGACTAAACATCAGAGAATCTCATACCTCCTAAATGGTCATAGTTTGACAAATGGAATGCTGAAGTTGCCTGGCAGTCCTGGGATGGAACTTGCTAGAAAGTAGGGGTGTAAAGATGTATCATGATTTATCGATTTAAGGTGGCGATTCAATGCATCCATCTTTAACATCGGAATTGATACATCAGGGTTGCACGCTCTAGCATTGATGTTGCAGGTAGCACTGCCCACATGGGAATTTCCTAAATATAGGCAAGTTAAGGCTCATTATTATTCATAAAGGAAGCACTACATGAAGATCTTTGTACTACAGTGGTGACGTTTGCCTTATGGTGTTTTTGGCTTTTGGGAAATTTACCACTGTTTTTGTGAAGAATCCTCACATTTAATAGGTAAGGTAATCTTTGCACTATGATGCCTTTGGAAAACGCCTGTTTTGTAGTGCAATTAATAAGTTTTGTGAGCTGAGGAAGCAATGGTCTAGATCCTGAGGTAGGTAGATAGCTAAGTAAAATGTATCGTTAGCCTTGGAAATGTATGTTAAGATATCACCATCTTGGTCGCTATTGCCAGCTCGTACCTAAACCTTAATCAGGATTCAAAGTTAGCAGCATCAAAGCTAAAGGAACAACCACCAAAATAATGGAGATGATTGTATTTAACTATCAGACATTTTTCGTAGTGGAGACTGAGGGGTTTCGTCTGCTCAATCTCCACTTAGGAAAAGTCTCAAAGTATTGACCTGTTTATAATCCATTATTAAATCTGACTGGCAGATTGATCTTTCATTTTACTTAGTTTAAAAAAAATGATGTAACATTCTGCTAATCCACCCCATTTTTCTCTTCTCAATACAGTTCAGTAGTTGGCCTTTTGACAGTTTATACTGGCTTGTTCTCTCTTTTGAAAACATCCGTTCATTTTCTATACCCGCTTGTCCTATTCAAAGTCGCAAGGGTCAGTAGCAGAATTTATGTTGTATGATTCTGCTTTCTTTGTATTCGGTTAATAGCAATTAAGTTTTCATGGTAATATTTGTGAATTCTTTTTCAGTGAAGTTAAAGCTTTGAATTTAGGTTGTTATTTAGATGAATTGATTAATTGAATTGAATTCTGATAGAAATTAAAGATTTCCTATGCATTGGAATTGAAATTGTTCCTTCAATTATTGTAATCAAATCACCTGGGGATCGATTTACACCCCTATAGACAGACTTTCTGCAAGTCTGCCCCCGGTGAAGCGTCTTGGGTATTGATGGCTGATCTGCTTCCCTTTCTGTGCTGCGCCCCTGTAGTGACCTGATGGACCGGCTGGTTGACGAGGCAGAGGGCCTGGCCATGGACAGCTCTCCCTCGGTGTGCTCTGGTGGCGGACGCTTGGAACCTCCCACGGAGCAGCAGCTTAGCCTCCTCAATTCCATCACTGCTAGTGACCTCACAGGTATGCTGGATTTACACTTTGGGCTCAAACAACCATATTCCAGCGCTCTAGTGTGGCCAAAGTAGGTGTCTAATGGGCTTTTAATTGTATCTGTAACTTCCTAGGAAAATTAATTTGGATGAATTTGGATTTGTTGCCAACTTCTACCCTAAAATAGCTCTATGTTTAAAAAAAAAAAAAAAACTATGAAAGTTGCTCCCAAGAAATGTCGAGCCAAAAAATAGCAATTGAAAGGCTATTGACTCCCCTGCTGTGATGTAGCTGATTCTCTCATTTAGAATGCAGTGGATGTAGCGTTTACTTCAATTGCCTGGTGGCTCCACGTGATAGTCGGCAGATAAGCTGAGCAGCAAGGCACATTAATAAATGGCTGGCTATCATCTGGAATACAGTAAACCGCATCCATAATGAATGACAGGATCGTAAGTCCAATGTTCTGTAAGGAGCTATGCCACCAATGGCATCTATAATGGATAATGTTTGAAAGCATTGCCTCAGTGAGCGATCAGTGCTGACCGTGACCATTTCTGTCCATCAGCACTGACCAACAGTGTGGCAACCGTGTGTAACCCTGCGGACGGGGCCTGCCTCGAGTCCTTCAGCTTTCCCCCTCTGGAAAACCTCCACCGCAGCAGCCTGGGCCACAGCGAGCCCCTGGGTTTCGGGGCCAACGGCGACGCAGAGTGCCTGAACATGCTGGACACTGGATTCTACCACTCTGAGCTCGGCCCGCTCAACGTGTGCGGCAAAGACTGCGAGCGACCCTCAAAAAGGCTGAAGATGGGTCTGGCGGAGCCCCTGGTGGGCGAGGTGTCGGTGGGAGAGCTGGGCGTGGGCTTTGAGGGCCGCACGCACCGCATCACCAGTGCCAAGATGGCTGTTTCTGTCACAGACTTCGGGAGCTTGTCCTCCGGCGAGACCAACGGCTTCATTAGCCCGCATTCGCTGCACACGCAGCCTGCGGCCCTGCAGTCAGAGTAAGGGCCTCATGCCGGACCAGCCTCCTGTTTGGCGGAGCCTCCGTCAAATGTGTATATATTCTCATTCACTGGAATTTTTTTTATTATATATAAATATATATAAATATATTTGTGTTTTCTTTTCCTTTTTTTTACTATGACATCAGTGATGTCTTTTATCGTATAGAACTAAAATCTTGATTTCTCAAGAGTTGAAATAGCCATTTATTTTCATTTGTTTTTCTTTCATTTGTTTTTCCAGTCCTCAATTTGGAAGTACCATATCTCTATGTCCATATACTTTGGGAGCTGAATGCAGGGTTGTGCATGTATGTCCTCTTCCTGGTTCAGACAAGCCTTTAAGTACCTTACTGTCGTCCAGTTAACAATGGCAAGGATCCCCAGATTGACTGCCAGAAACGGCTTTTCATGGTGTGTTTTTTTTTTTTTTTGGTACTTTGGAATATCAGTACTTGGCGGTACCAAGAATGGCCAGGCCCCTTGTGATGCAGTGCCCTCTGCATGCTGCTCTGGCTTCACTCCCCAAAACGGCACGCAGTTAGTGCAAGAACTTCCTGCAAATTGAGAAGCACTTCTGTTTATTAGTCTGGAAGTTAGTTTTTGTTGTTATTTTTCTTTCCTTTGGTCTTCTGAGTGGACTACAGAAAGAAAAGGCTACAGGTTAAGGGATTTGAAGTGGCGATCGCACGCCACATTGGACATTTACCTCACTGCCAGATCCTCTTTGAGTTGGCTGTAAATTAGACTTTGATTTTTACTACACACACACACACACACACACACACACACATATATATAAATATATATATATCTGACAAAATTTGTTTTAAATGAGGTTGGATGGGGAAAAATCAATTATCTGGTCGACTTATAGCTTTTTTTTTTTTTTTTTTTTTAACTCTCTTGATCAGAGAGAATAACATTGTTCTGTTTTTCTTACACCTGGTTCTGTTGTTCCACAGAGCAAAAGTTCCAAACCTCTCCTTAGGGAAACCCTAGTCATTCCACATGTGTGTATGGGTGGTCTGATTTGACATCTCCAATCCTGCGATTAGTTATAGTATGAGATGCTGTAGCTGGGATGCAGCTACCATGTGGGATGGCCAGGGGGCGCTCAAGGAGAGCTGGGAGCCAGGCATTGGGAGCTCAAATAGTGTGTCATAGCTGTAGTACTGGTGAACGGGACCTGGGACATATCAGTGAATGTTGCCTTTTATCCCATAAGTTAGGTGGTCTGGGAAGTGAAAGGTTGTCCACAATAGCAACATTTAATCTCTTTGAATCCCACTGCCCTGGTCAGTCTGTCAGGCTGTGATTGCAGATACACCACTTTGCCTCCTAGTTGCACACAGTACCGATGGAGTGTCTACACGACGGCCTCAGTGCCCCTTCATCGTGAAGGCTGCCCTCCACCACCCGTGCTTCACATTTGACTCGTATGCAGCTTGAGGCCTTACAGAGCCTCTATTGGCACATGTCTCTCTGAGGAAAGGCAAACCAGCCATGAGTGAGAGCAGCTTGCACCAGGTGTGTCATTCACTCACTCTGTTTATTGCTGGTTATGGTGTTTTGCGCATTTTCTTGATGGCTAAAACTCTTTGGGACTTTTTTTTTTTTTTTTTTTGAGAGGGCGGGGAGAAAAATCAAAGGTTTTGCTGTATGAAAATGTGTGGTTTAGAGGTAGTCAAAAGGCGGATATTTATTTATTGCAGAGTATTATGGGCTGCACCACGGTCCCCACAGCTTTAGCCTTAGTGTTTTGTGTTCGAATTGCTCCCCCCAGCAACTGTACAGTGAAACATTGCTAAAAATATTGGCACATTTTAACTTCTAGTTTGTGATGTATAAGAATATTTTTACTGACTTTAGTGCTGTTTATGTAAGTTGATCAGTGCATGTACATCCTTGGTTTAGTAAGCTTGTTATGGTGAAATGTTGGGGGGGAGATTCTCAATGTTAATAGTACAACTTCACAGAAAAGCCTAAGTACACGCTTCAGAAGGTAGCTCCTGCTTGCCAGGATCTCCCTTCCGTTACGCTATCCGAATTACTGTCTTATTTATTTATCATTACTTGTCAGGGATTTCCAATTCATTCCAGTTGAAGGTGAGCTTTTGAGTTCTGCCACTGACTTCAGTTTGCAAACCAACAAGTTACTTAGGAATCATTACCAGTTATATGAATGCAGTACGAGTGTTAATTTATCTATGCATTTTGAGGTTGACTGTAGGGTTGGAGCAGCCCTTTCAGGGGTATCTGAATTCTGAATGTTGGACAATGGAGTGGATAGACATAGAATTACTGAAATGGTGAAAAATTCTTTGATTTTTCTTAACTAAAGGTTCAATAGACTTGCCAGTATGGAAGAATGTCTAATATTTTGTGATCACTGCCATCTTTCCATTTGTTAATGTCATCTGTTTTGGTTGACCCCCCTTCCCCCAAAGAGAAAATATATGTAGTCATTTCCCCACAATGGTGCCATTCTGGTAATTCTATTTCTATGGTGGAGTATTTGAGACCAATGCATTGCTCACCATAACAAAGGTTCTACTGCGGAATGTGTCACTAAATGACTAATGTATATAATCCCTGGGTAGTCTTTTGAAAAGTTGAGTATTTGACCTCGTGAATTTGTGTTGAGACAAAGATTTCTTTTAATTCCCTGTTAAGGCAATAATTTGTAAATATGTACAGAGGTTGTTTTGTTTGACTTGGATCCCCCCCATTTTCGTTTAATTTGCGTCAGAGGACAGCTTATCCATGCATGCCGTGATTGTTCACTAAGATGCACCACTAAAAACAGCTTTACCTTCAACGTATTAAGCTATTTTTCAGCACTGTTTTTTTTTTTTTTTTTTCCTTCTTTTGAACGCTTTGCAATCATTGTAAATGCCCCCCCTTGTGCAGTAGCTGTCTGCTAAAAAGGCATTGCAGATGCACTGTGCTGTAGAGTAATAGGTTGTATAAGGTGCCGATGAGAACGTTTCCAGCTGTCGACTGAAACAAGTGAATCTCCCACACTATACGCGTTGTGGTCTGCGTCACGTTCCTTTAAGGGGTCACGCTGTTTCACCGCGTTCTGACATCTGGATCCCACAAGCAGCCTTTTTTCTCATGCTTCTGGAAGCCTCTTGGCATGACCAGGGGTGGGATTCGGTCCTTTCTTGCAGTAAGGCCTTTATACCAAGTGACGACGCATCCAATTTTTGCATAAACTGACACGAAACACTTCCATATGTCTGTGTACTCTGCAGGTTTTTCTGCGAAATGTGAAGGCTGACTTTCTCTCTTGCTGCACATTGAAATAGAATGGCTGGGTTTTGATCCATGCAACACTGAAGTACTGTACTTAGTATTAGGTTGCACCTGTGTGCCCCACTCTTACTGTTATTTTCCAACACTATAAAACAGTGCATATTCAGCAAAAGGTGCAGATCTGGTGTGTTTTACATTAGGACAGCTGATTGATCAAGTTGTGGTCTCGCTGCCCTGCTTCCACTGAGCCCGTTAGCCAGGGGTAGATGGAGTGACCACAGGTCAAGGCGCTGCATTTTGTGTACAGGACAGAAACATTAATTCCACATTTTGTGTTTAAATCGGACATCTGTTGTCTACCAACTCTGGGTGCTAAATTTGCTGTATTTGTCTAAGACGACTGATGGAAATGGCAACAAAGGAAATTGTTTGACTTCTGACATAATTAGAAGCCATAATGATTGCTTGTTTAGTGCCTGGTTTGTTGCGGTACTTTTGCTTTTCCTGGAATCCCCCTTTTTTTTGTGTTTTTTTTTTTTTTTTTTTGTTCCTTCCCAACATTAAATTTACTTGGTTGTACCTTAGTTCCAGTTGTTGGCAGATACAGTGTTACAGTTTGGTCACTTAGGTTGTGCAATTATTTCTATTCGTCTTTTGCAAGGACTGATTGATCGCTAGCTTTAGCAAACATAGTGGTGCAGTGGTATTTATTTTATCCAAAGTTTGTACGGAATGGTTATAGATTAAAAAATTCAGAATGTAATCGTAATGGCATTTTACCTGTAGGGAAGTATGTGTCTATTTTAAACCCTCCACTAAAATCAGTCAAATGTGCTATTTTAAAGGAATATTTAGTACAAGATTTTTTTTTTCCTAAACACTATTTTTAATTTCTTATTTTAGAATTTAAAGAAGCAAATACAGTCAGTACAGTTATGAGCATTCTTGGTCTGAGTTCAGAACCACCTTTGTGAATTACACGAAACAAACACAAATATATATAAATATATAGAGAGCCAGAAATATAGACAATCGAAACTGCATTTAATATCTGAAATGTTCAAGACAAAATCTTTATTGTTTATAATATTGTACATAAACACTGAATTGTTTTGTTTTGTTGAGCATTATTTTGTATTTTCTGTTGTACTTTAATACCTTGTGTACAGATCCAGAAATAAAGCTCTGGAAATCTTATCCTTCATGTCTTTGTCATTCTTGATTAAAATGAGCAGTGACTCTCTGTCAGATTTCAGTGAATTTTTTTGGTGTAATTGCTTTTTGATGTAAGGCCAAACCTAAACGCTACTGCATCCATTTGATTCTCACATTATGGAACCATATTATGGAATTGACTATTTGTACCTGCAGATCATTACATTTCCAGTGATGATAAAATTAGTTTAGCTGACTGGTTGCTACAGATGAACAGTTTTAGGCATGTCAATAATCAATGTATGTTTTTTGTTTTGCTTAGGTAGGAAAAGTGATTAACAGAGCAATACATCTGGTGGCTGCAGTTTCGTGAGCATTGAACAGATCAGTCATCCATATCCCCACATTTGGTCAATGGCTATAGGTAATGAGCATAATAATAGTGATGATTAATAGGCACAGAGGCTTAGCCCAGTGAGCCACACCCCCCAAAAAAATAAGCACAGATTCAGAGATATAAGTGGCCAAAATACGTTTTTTTTTTTCTTCATTTGACAGATGCCCTGGGCCATGTGCAGGACATGCTGGAGGAATTACATCTCCCAGTTGGTTTTGGGAAGCCTGGAGATCTGCTCGGATGAGCTGGTCTGTGGCCATAGGAAGAGAGGTCAGGTCAGGTCAGACCTACAGCATGCTGCTGCAGTGACCCTCAGCAGGGTGTGTGGTGTGAAGATGGATGCATGTTACATCACGTGCATGAACTGATGAACGTTTTTAAAATATGGAACAATGATCTGTAGCATTCTTGCAATAATTATCAATTTTAAGCATATTGCGTAGAATTTATCTAATGGGAATCTGAAATTTTGGGCTCTTTGAATGTCATTTGTTTCATGAACATTTTGTGTTGATCAAAAACAACTGAATTTTTAAAGGAGTATAAAAAATATAATACAATTAATAAACAATGGCCATTTGCACTTAGTCAATTAGGAAGTTGTTTTAGAACATTTGATGGCAGTTTGATGTACGTGTCAAACACCCAAGTAATTGCCTTTTTTCCTCACTCCCCCTGTAGAGCAGGGGTCTTCAACTCCCATCCTGGAGAGCTACTATCCAGTAGGTTTTCTATCCTACCTGGCTTCTGATGAGCCACACCTGCTCCTGGTATTTACC
>JAODKF010000046.1:28724338-28736131 GCA_026779585.1 Mormyrus proboscirostris
GGCTTCTGATGAGCCACACCTGCTCCTGGTATTTACCTGAGAACTAGTGTGGCTCATCAGAAGCCAGGTAGGATACAAAACCTACTGGATAGTAGCTCTCCAGGACCGGAGTTAGAGACCCCTGCTGTAGACAGTCTTAAAGTGGATGGCACTCAAAAACCTACTGACTGCATCTGTATGAATAACAAAAAATGAGATTTTATAAAAGATGAAATGTATAGGAAATCTGATCTACTGTTTCAGTAGAAGATCATTATTGTCCACGTGTTTTTGGAAATTAGTTTACGTGCGAGACATTTCGCAGTGGAGAGATTCAGGTATGAGTCATACTACACAATCATATACGATACTCCTCTAACTTCCTGCGTTTGTACGATTTTGTTTATGTCGCGTATTTTAAAGAAGAGAAAAAGAAGCGGCCATTTCACAGCACGGAACGGCGCCCACCGACCGGCGAAGCTGTTTAATTGCGATGTTCACTTTTGCCTCGCTATTTCCATATTGAGATGAGACGGGATGATTTCATTGGATAGATTTCTTAGGGGGCGTGGCGCAGGGCCGGAACCGGCTACCCGGAGGGGCAGGTTCTGCATGAAAGGCCGGAGGTGTTTCATTGGTGCTGTGGCGATAAAGGATGGGGGATCGACTTGTTTTCCTCAGCTTCTTTTAATGCCACCCTGAACGTATTCCTATAGTTTTTAGCATCTGAAGCAAAACGGAGCGAGTTAACAGCTGAAAGCGCCATTTTTCTCTTTCACAATTGGGTGACGTAATTGCCACTGGTTCACAAAGAAATACAGGGTGAGCAGTGACAGCTGGCGAGGTGTTTAACATAGCGAGCAGAATGGCAGGAACTGGCAGAGGTTGTCAGAAGATCAGGGGCTCTCAAATACGAGACGTCCTAGACACAAAACACAGTGTCCTTTTCGATTGCGATGGGGTAATTTGGAATGGCGAAAAGGCAGTGGCCGGGGCGACTGAGGTCGTGAGTTCATTGAAAAAGCAAGGGAAAAACGTATTTTTCGTGACCAACAATTGCACCAGGCCCAGGGAGAACTACGTGCAGAAGTTTTCCAGGCTGGGCTTTACAGACGTCGCGCAGGAAGAAATCTTCAGTTCGGCTTACTGCTCTGCTGTCTACCTGCGGGATGTAGCCAAAGTGCAAGGCAAAGTGTTTGTTATCGGGGGGCAAGGGGTGTACAAGGAGCTGCGAGAGGCTGGTGTGCCCTTCGTGGAAGGCTCGGCGGACGATCCGGGAATGACTATAGTCGACTGTCCATTAGACTCGGACATCAAGGCCGTCCTGGTTGGGTATGATGACAAGCTGACTTTCCTAAAATTGGCCAAAGCTTGTTGCTATTTGCAGAACGCCGATTGCCTCTTTCTGGCCACCGACCCTGACCCTTGGCACCCACTGCGGGAAGGGAGAGTCACACCAGGTATGTTGCTCCGTAAACCTGTGCGGTCAGCACACCTGCCGTCATGAACTTTCGAACCTTGTCCTTCGATTGTTTTAATGAAAAATAATAGCAAGTTGACGTACTTTAATGACCTGGTGTTCAAACAAGGTCTCATGTATATGGACTCTTTATCAATGCTTCATGTTTTTTTTTATTCATTATTATAGACGCATATGCATTATATACTTATATACATCATCTTATACACTTCAGTACATCAAACTTTTTGTATTTTTTGCATTGCTTTAACAGAGTTCTTGGATATAGGTATATTTTCTGCAAAGGAAACCTAAAATATTAATTAAACCTGTTTCTTGTTTATTTAATCATAGACACAGTATCCATTCTTGCAAAAGGCTGTTGAATTTGAATCTTGATCTTGATGTTTTCTCCTGCAACAGGTTCTGGCAGCCTTACTGCTGCCCTAGAAACAGCAACCGGCCGCAAGGCCACAGTCATCGGAAAGCCCAGCCGCTTCATGTTTGACTGCATCGCCAGTCAGTTTGGGGTAGATCCCACCAACTCACTCATGGTTGGCGACCGTCTGGAAACGGACATCCTGTTCGGGGCCAACTGTGGAATGGACACCATACTTACCCTCACGGGCGTGTCCACATTGGAGGAGGCGCAAGCTTATAAAGATGACCAGGCTTCAGAGAAGAAAGTCTATGTGCCTGACTATGTGGTGGACACCATTGCCGACTTCCTGCCTGTGATAGAAGACGATGAATGAAGACTGAAGCTGACATCTTCATCCACTTCATCCACCATTGTTGAAGGACATCTCCACAATGACCCCCTGAACCATTGGTTGTTGAATGCCTGGCATGTTTAACGAAATGCTCTCCCTGGAATCCATAAGCTTAGGATACCTCTAATGTTAAAGTGAAGCCTCTTTATTCTAGTTCAGACCATGGAAACTGAAGTACTTCATGACTGTTGTTCTTAGAAAACAGAAAACAATTGTGTTTTTGCAGTCCAGTGCATATATGGAGATGTCCATATACATCATACCAGATACTTTCTTTTATATACCTTCATAAATAGTATGTTTTACAGGTACTCTGTAAAGAATCTTCTTAGTTTAGTAATATGTAAACGCTTGCTAAATTGTCAGTTTGATACATTCGCCGCTAAATGTTCTAAATCCTGAAGTGACGTCTGCTAATATAACCACCGGAAAAAGCAGTGACCTTGGATTGCCTGATAAATCTATACAGACTTTAATATCCTTCAACGCTATTACCAAGTTATTTTCCAAGGGGTGTAGTTGAAAGCTTTGTGGATTCTTATTGCCCATAAGGTTTTCATTAGCTGCTACTAACTCAACTATTTTTATTTCCTACAATTTAAAGTTGAAGTTTACAATTTTAAAAACCACTAATAATATGTGTAGCCAATACAAAAGCTGGGGTACAAGACACATGATAGAAAATGCTGCAAACTATATTTAAGAGGTTTACAAAGCTGTAGACCCAGTCGTGGGTTAAGTGATTCATTCTTTAAAGTGAAGCATAAAAAAATATTTTTTTTAAACAAAAGACAACCACTGTGGAATATCCTTGCTTGCCCAAATGATAGTGGTATTATTGTATTTTTGTAAAAGCATCCTTGTGGTTGATTATTTGCAGACTTTCCATTCTTGAGCACACATTTTATGAAGGAAGTGTGATGTTTACAACCATCTCAGAAGTTTAGGTGTGGAAAAGTAGCATTTTAATGACAAAGTTGGTCTTGAAATGATTGTCTATTGAATGACCAATACCGCATTTGTATTTATACATTTGAAAGCATTAAAATTGAGCTTACTGGAATGCTTTTTCCAAGTCTGAAAAAAATTATATAGCCTTTTCTAGCCCATACCTAATTGATTCTGTATTACGGCACATGGTATTCATTTTGATAAGTTATTTTGTCAGATTTGATGCAGCTCTTTTTTTCATATTATTACATTCAATTCACTGATACTATCCTATTAAATCTTATGGCACAAAAAAATCATGGTAGTATCTTAAATTTTTCATCAGCAAAAATCTGGAATATTTGCCCCATTTCATTAAAATAAACTAAGTTAAATCCATATTCACCTTTGATTTAGTTTTTTTTTTCTCTAGCAGTATGTGAGAAACAAAATCCTACCACATTTCATTCAAGGAATAATGAGACAAAAACACCCTAAACCTCACAATCAATTTATGCTACAGTCCAGTGACCACTTAACTTCCTACTTGCAGCTATAAATCTGAATGAGTAAAATCATACTTGAGTACGCTTTGAGAAAGGTTAGCATTGCTGTCATCTTTAATTGTGTATTCTGCACTAGACAGAAATATGGATGGCAAAGACAATCATAAGTCTGCACTGTTAGCGCCACGAAAGGAGCCCACTGCAGATTCTCAGGCTTCTTCAGGTGAAGTTAAGCATGGTTGTAAAACCAATTCCAGTTATATATTGCTTTATTTTTTCCCCTCCACTTCATATATACACACGTAATAATAGACATACGACAAGATGTCATATAGCGTTAAAGAGAACTAGCTTGGAAGAAAAAAAAAAAAAACTGGATTTGATGAACACGGACACACGCTGGGTCATTCTGGTCCACCACGCTGTAAAACAAGAAAAGTAAACTGTTTCTAAAGCATTTTGATGGTACAACATCATAACATTTGACTAGACAGCAACTAACCACTCGTAGACCATAACAACACGGCCTTCCAGTGCTGACTGTACTCACCTGGATGTAGTCCATCTCATCTAGGGCCAGAGGTTTCCTACGATACCTCTGGGGGAAGTCTCTGACTGTAGAGGAACTGTCTGGTGTCCCAGGCAGCTGGCTGTGAACTCCCGGGGGTCTTGAGGCCACTGGACTGTGTGTCGAAGGGGAAGTATCAGGAACGCTGGCAAAAGCCATTTTCAGTGCTTCCTGTGCTAAAAACATGGCAAATTTCGACATTAAAATTCTGAAATTATATTCCAGCATTTTGTCCTTCAACACTTCACCGCGTTTCCCATGTTCGTGTTATCTTAACACGGATAATGGAATTAAATCCAAATGTTTAGGTTATTTTTTATTAGCATTTAAGTTATACAACAGTAATACTCACCATCAGGCCTTGGGATATTCTGGCGATTTGGAAATTTGATTAATGGTGCATGAGGTTTTACTACCTTTAAATAAAACATAATCCAGTTACAATACATACCATAATGTAGGTCAACATTAAATAAAATTCACAAAAAAGCACAATATAAAAACTGTTTTTAGGAAAAGCCTTGGGTCAAACTCTATGATCTGATTATTTTGAAACTAGTAATATTAACCCATGACCAAAGTTCAATGAAGTGGATTAGCCTGACATTCAAACAGGCTTCTCTAATTCTATTGCTCGCCAAACATGCCGCATTTATACTGACGTGTCTATGTCTAACAGTATTTGTATCAACACAATGAACAGTGGCACAGTCCAAGTGGAAGAGTAGTATGTCGTTTGGTTAAATAATGAAATAACTAGATTGCCAAATAAGTAGCAAAAACCACTACTCTATCAATTTATCTTAAAATACTTAGCGTTCGCAAGATGTAAAGTAAAACCTCATTCAAATAATAAACCAATCCGACTAATTTCTGGACACATTTTTTTGTAAATGAAGAGCAAATCTAGTTTAATATTTAAACAAGACACACCCAATACTTTAGCATTACATGTTCACAGATACAGCAGGACCTACAAGGACATCTAAAACTGACAGTAAACAAAGCGATATTTCTGCAAGTGCGTACAAAATTTCGGAATGCTTTCAGGGGTACATTATGCGGCCCACATCACATATAATGAAATTCCACAAAACACATGTCACACGGCTAATCTGCGTGCATTATTTACCTGCACGACCCTACTAGCAGCTGCCATTTTGCCACTGATTTTGCTCCCCATGGCGGCCTCTGTCTTCTACGTCCGGGTTAAATCGATACAAAAAAGCGCGATTTCTATAAAGGACATCAGAGGGCGCTGTTGGTATGTGCTTTATCTTAAAGGGCCTGGATGACATCAATACAATATGAATCTGTAGAGAAAATAAATAAAACTAGCCATGTACACAGTCCAGTTTTGATTGTGGTCTCTCACTGTAGTAATAATAAGAAAAGACACTCTCTAGTCATCGACTTGCAGATAAGGAAAGAGTGCATACTAAAAACGCACATAAGGAGCTATGGGGAGTCAGTTACTCAACGTTACAATAACAACAGAAGTAATCTGTAAGCATATAATAGCTTGGCATGCATAAAACCACTAGTATTATATCATTTATATCACTATATAAATATATCATTTTTCTTACCTGTACCACTAACATCGGTTGTTAGTTGTTTCCTGATCTTATCTCTTGCTTACCTAGGGCCTGGGTAGGAACAATGATTATTTAACGATACACTAGTTTGCTCGGCTAGCACGCTAATAAAATTGACTTGCATAAGCCACCAAAATATGCTGTACTACGACACGACATCGAAATACTATTTGGGCCGTTCTCACACATTCACCTGACTGCAACCTTTCATATGCCATCTGCCGGAACCCCAACAGATTCTTACCCTTGTTGTCATTGGTCCATCATGTGACAACCTACAATTTCCTGGCGCAATATTCAGTTTGCAAGAACAGCCAATCACAAATCGAGTCTCGCCGGAAATCTTATCGACACACATTTCAACCAATGGTCGTATAGTTTAAACCCACAGCGCATGACGCGTCATGTCCTGCTGTCCAATCCGGTTTAACATGCGCCACCTTTGAAGGATAGGCGGTCTTGCGAAGTCCCGAAGAGGCACATCGTTGACAAAACATATGGTTATAGCTCTTTTTTTAAAGACGAAGACGGGCGATACTAGTATGGCAAGGTGAGAAATATTATTAAGTATGAACAATAACGGCAATTCTAAATTAGTTCGCTTGTTCTTAACATTTAGGCAAGTTGCAGCGAAACCAATTCACAACAATAAAGTAGTATGCTATGTAGTGTTACAGTGTAGTATGCAGTTGTAACAATGGAATGATAGCTATAGTTCTGTCATTAGTACAGTACACACATAGCTAATCAGTCTGCTTGAACTAGCGTGTTTTGAATAGTTTAGCCTGTGGAATTTTGACTGCGGGTATGAATGTGTACTGTGAGAGACTCACCTTGCCCTTCGTCTGCGTACCGCGGCTTTGTGCTGCCCGGTATTTCAGGCCCTATCTCAACCCGGCTCAAGACCGGCACTTGATGGATGGACGGAGAATTACGTGTGTGTGTATATGTGAATCTTTGGCTTCTTCACAGAATGGATGTCTTTGATGAACTGGAGAACGTGGCTTCCAGGCTGGAAACGGTTGCATTAAGCGGTTGTCAGGCGCCGGAAGTTCCAAATGGGAAGGACAATTCACCTGCACAGATACTAAGGTCTCTTATTGTTATAATCACATGGCGTCCGTCAGCCAAAACTCAACCGAATTATTCATTTATTTTATTTTTCATGCAATAGGATAAAAGAAAAAATGGCGAACCAATGTTTTGAAATGCAAGTCAAAATCAGTGCAGGTAAGTTCTTATTGTAGGTGTATGTAATAAAGGAGCTGAGCTAAAAGCTGAAATGTCACTGTCCTGGGGTGGCTTTCCGGAAAGCCATTGGTCTTGGCGAATAACGAACAAGATAAACAACGTAGTAGGTAAAGAACGAGTCACTGAGTGATGTCTAATCTTCATTAATTTCATAATTAAAGAACGAACTTTAAGTAGGACTTTGTTGCCCCCCCGCCCGCCCCGGCGTGAGAAGTCACCTACTGTCGATAGCGGGCACATCAATTGCATATATTTCAATTGCGACTGCCGCAGCAGACATATGCAAATGTAAAAAAAAAAACACAAACCAATTGGAAAAACAATAAAAACTTACCAAAGCAACCATAATTAGGACCACAATAACCAATTTGTTGAAAATATAAAAATAGGCTCAAAATGTGATGTCGCTTCCTTGTAAACACAACACAATAGTCAGCAGCAATAGGAAAAGGATACTTCCTTCAAGCTTCAAAAAAAGCTTTAAAACAACTTATTGAGGAGTTGGGCATATATCATATAACAGATTTACTTCCAACACGGGTAGATGTGTGTGGTAACCCTGAGCAAGACCCTTAACCCTAACTTGCTCCAGGGCACTGTCCCTGAATTTTTAACAATGGAAGTCGCTCTCTATAAGAGCGTCTGCTAAATATTGTGTTTGGGCGGGATCTTTATTGTAACATGCTGAGTAATTCATATTGAAATATTAAGCTTTATAGTTAAAGCTGCACTATATGAATTTATGCAAAATCAATTCCATTTTAATTCTTTCTATTCAAAGTGGAATTGGGATTCTGCGCTGCGTTTTCAACCGATTTATGAATTTAATTTGATTTTCAAGGTCATTCTCAAGTTAGATCTGAATCGTGCACAGCCCCATTTGTGCTTATTTATAACCAACGTCATAGTTTTTATTGCAATATTGACCTTTTGTTATATCCTCAGAATTATCACGTTGTCCAAAAGGCACCATCAGTGTGTCTTGGCTGATCTCTGTGTCTCTGACACAGGACAGCAGGCAAAAGTTCAAATAAGGGATGCCATAGAAAATATCGAGTGGGTCAGAGCACTTGTGAATCTACAAATGAGATAACGAACTATTTTAGATGCGAAGGGTTTCAGGATCCTCGTGCTAATTAACGATCGATCTTAAGTACTAGATAACAAACAACTTCGTATTATGAAGCTTTTGGGAAAGCCACCCCTGTTCACATATGGTCTATATGTCACTTTCCTGGCCTGTTATGGTCTATATGGTAATGCATATTTACCTTAATGTATCCTAAATGTTCCATGAATCTTCCCACAGAAAAACTCAAAAAATCATGTGGAGAGCAGGAATCTAGCAGAGATATGTAAGTATCACTTAAAAGTAATGCCTCTGTGCTAAAAGAATCAATCTATTATCTAGTACTAAAATCAGTGTTTGATCATAATTGTTGTATGTTTGTTAGGTTTGAATGTGAAAGTGAGATAGAGGAAGCAAGAATTAACCACTGCAACAAAACCTTGGCTCTGCAGAGGTAAGTACCTCGCTGACTGTGATTTCTCCACTATGCAGGGTGGTCCCTTACTGGTCCTTTACTGGTCCCTTACTGCTTATTCCTCATAGGTTCCTGGTTCTATTCAGGATTCCGTTGCCTTTAATTGTTTAATTATCCAGAGAACTTCTAGTCTTGCTGATGATCTACAATCCGATGTAAAATATTTTCTCATCCTTCCATCCATTATCTACCGCTTTTCTGGGTCGGGTTCATAACTTTTATGAACAGAATTGGTGACAAAGGGCAGCTCTGGTGGAGTCCAACCCTCACCGGAAACCGAGTCCAATTTACTGCTGGCAATGCGGACCAAGCTCTGACACCAGTCATACAGGGACTGAACAGCCCTTATAAGGCAGCCCGGCACCCCATTCTCCCACAGGACTCCCCACAGGACTCCCCACAGGACTCCCCACAGGACTCCCCACAGGACTCCCCGAGGGATGGGGTTGAATGCCTTCTCCAAATCCACAAAGCACATGTAGACTGGTTGGGCAAACTCCCACGCACCCTCAAGGACCCTGCTAAGAGTATAGAGCTGGTCCACTGTTCCACGGCCAGGGCAAAAAACACACTGCTCCTCCTGAATCCGAGGTTCGACTATCTGGTGGACCCTCCTCTCCAGCACCCCCGAATAGACCTTACCAGGGAGGCTGAGGAGTTTGATCCCCCTGTAGTTGGAACACACTCTCCAGTCCCCCTTCTTGAAGAGGGGGACCACCACCCCGGTCTGCCAGTCCAGAGGCACTGCCTCCGATGTCCACGCGATGCAGCAGATGCATGTCAACCGAGACAGCCCTGTAACATCCAGAGCCTTGAGGAACTCCAGGAGGATCTCATCCACCCCCGGGGCCTGTCCACCGAGGAGCTTTTTAACCACCTCAGCAACCTCTGCCCCAGAGATAGGGGAGTCCACCCCCAAGTCCCTAGACTCTGTTTCCTCAATGGTAGGCGTGTCGGTGGGATTAAGGAGGTCTTCGAAGTATTCTTTCCACCGACCCACCACATCCTGAACTGAAGTCAGCAGCGCCCCATCCCCACCATAAACAGTGTTAATGCTGCACCCCCCTGAGCCACCGGATGGTGGACCAGAATCTCCTCGAAGCCGTCCGGAAGACGTTCTCCTTGACCTTGCCAAACTCCACCCATACCCGAGTTTTTGCCTCAGTGGCCGCTGAAGCCGCGTTCCGCTTAGCCTGTCGGTACTCATCAGCCGCCTTCAGAGTCCCACAGGCCAGAAAGGCCCGATAGGACTCCTTCAGCTTGACTTACGGCTACAGTTCCAGTCAGCCGCCTCCACAATGGAGGCACGGAACATGGCCTATTCGGACTCAAGGACCTGCACTATACTTTTGGGTCTGCCAGGTCTGACTGGCTTCCTCCCCCACCAGCGGAGCCAACCCACCATCAGGTGGTGATCGGTTGACATCTCCGCCCCTCTCATCACCCGAGTGTCCAAGGCATGCGGCCTCAAGTCCGATGACACAACTACAAAGTCGATCATCGAACTGCGGACTAGGGTGTATGGACACCCTTATGCGTGATATTTTTACTCATCATAAAGGATCTGATGAGCCACACTTTGTCTGGTTCCTCACCCAGGATCTGTTTGCCTTGGGTGACCCTACCAGGGGCATAAAGCTCCGGGCAACTTTCCTCCTTGGATCATTGGAACACGCAAACCCCTCCACCACGATAAGGTGTCGGCTCCAGGAGATGAATATTTTCTCAAACTATATAATTTTGTGAATCTAAAGATATCAAAATCATTGGCACACCAAAGATTATTATATATTGTGCTGCAGTGAACAAGTTACATTAGGTTTCAGCTATGTATTGATTGCATAGCAAATAAGAATTATGAGAAATGTATAATTAAAAGTGATTAATATGGTAGCTGAGCAATTAGCATGCTGGTCTTGCACCTCCAGGGTTATGGGTGTCATTCCTGCCACTAGTTGTGTGTATTGCGAGTTTGAAAATTCTCCCAATGTTTATGTGGGTTTTCCAGGGTTCCTACACAATATGTAAAAGGCATGGAATTTGATTCTGGTGTTTTTCAAGGCTGGGGAAAAAAGAAAGAAAGTATGGAAATGTTTCAATGTCTCCAAACAAGTGTGACAAAGTGGCCTACTATGTATAAAGAACATAAATTTACTTATTCCTGTTTTTGATGGAATCACAAATGTGAGCTGGTTATCAGTGCCTGTGAAGAAGAGCAGTGTCTGTGGGAGGTGTGCTTCATTAATCTCTAGCAAGAAATATCAATGTCGGCTACCTTGCAATTTACAATAATCACAATAGGCAAATGCAAGATTTCACCTACTTGGCTTGTCAATCCCTAATATTGAAACTGGCAGGTTAAGGATCCCAAATGTGAACAGAATGCAAAATGCAAAGTGAGTGATGTTACAAGTTGTAAGCCATATATTTGAAACAGTCATCTTAATATTACTTTTAAAGACTCTTGCAAATTTCCCATTTATATGAGCTGTTTATTAGGAAATCTGTCCAAGATGCATTTAAATATAACCTTGACATACTCATCCTTGCATATGCTGGATTTCATTCTATATATAAAGCACCTGCTTTGCAATATACTGTACAAATGGAAGGGTTGATGAAAGTAATGAACTTTGAGGTTCCTACAGCACATTGACGGTTGGATTGTAACTGTACTCAGTTACAGGGAATGATTTTAATAATGGATAATGAACTGCCCACTCCTGGGACCACAATTAGTATTCTGTCACAAAAAATGTAATAATTATATGACGGTAATTTTTTAAAGTGGGTTGTATTTGTAGATTCAAGGCATAATTTGAATTTGTCACACGCCTGTTTCTCAGAATGCAGATCTGGTGGGGCATCTCAGAAAAACTCAAAAAGAATGACACAGAATCAGAGTAAGTTAAATATCTGACTGGACATAGGATTGGTTGGAATCCATATACATTTGTTATTGTGATTTAGTGGAACAAACACAGATTTTGTATCCACGTGCAGGGTGTTAAAAGCGTCAGCCAAACACAGTCTGGAGCTGTGCTCCAAAATACTGGAAGTTCAGCAGGTAGGTTTTTTTTGATTTTTTTTATATATATATGTATGTATGGGGGTGTGTGTGTGTGTATATATATGTGTGTGTATATGTGTATGTGTGGGGGTGTATGTGTGTGTGTGTATATATA
>JAODKF010000046.1:28768356-28792193 GCA_026779585.1 Mormyrus proboscirostris
GCAATTTATACTGTGAATATCATGATGGCATTGTTCACTGAAAAACTCAATAAAAAAGATACATTAAACGGAAGTGGAGGTCGTCTTTGGTGGTCCATGAACTAATCATGCTAGCATGGGCTGCTTATAGGTTATTGCTTGGAAGAATGATTAAATTAAAATAGTTTTTGAACCAACACATCCTAAAGACTTGATTTTCTTTTCACTGCACAAATGTCAAATGTCGGAAAATTAGAGTTCCTGCACTTATTTTTTCCCACTTCAAGCACTGGTTGCGTGTCTCGTCATTAGGATTTGGGCTTTTAAAAATAGCTTCAAGATCTTTACTTACGGTCAGTGGAAGAAGCAGAAGCAGCCATAACCACAACAAAGCATAATCCAAAGGAGTGATGAAGTGTCATGTTTGCTGTGGAGTGTGAAGGACTGGTGATCCTGACCCCTCTGTCTGCACTGCGTCAGCTTTCTCTCTGCTTGAATGCTTCCGTCTGCAGCAGCTTTTTGCAGCTTAGCATCGGCCTTTGGACCCACTTATCAGGCTGTGAGTTCCCGATGACCAGGGAGTGTCTTTCACTCTCACACACACCCTTTGGTCCCGGTTTCTGCCTCATATAACAATAAAACATCTTCAGCCATCTGACTCACCAGATACTCTCATCATCTGTAATCCATATAAGATCTACAAAGTCCATCCTTTTAGAGACTTTGCAGTGTTGACCAGAATGGCAATATTATGTTTTCCAAGAACTATCATCTAATTACAAACCAGGTTTTGATCATACTGTAATTAATCAGCATTAAAAATGTTTCATAAATCTTTAAAAAAAACATGATTATTATCCTATCCATGTATACATACATGTTCTGCCACTTGTTTGGGGCTGGGTGGAGGGGGCTGCAGTCTGAGCAGGGATTCTTCATTTAAGAAGTGATCATCATTGCTCTGAGTGAAGGACTCAGTGTTATATTCAGTTGTATATACTCAGTTCAGAGTCTTATTTGTGGGGCTTGCCTTAGTTTGCTGCTGTTTGTGTTGGGTCTCTGTCATGGCTGCCAGGATGATCGCTGGCTTTGTGGTGTAGGGTTCTGGTATTTTTTTCAGGGTCCATGGTTCTTGTTGAATGGCATTATATCTTGAGTTTGTGGTCCCATTTAGCATGTGTCATGTCCCTGGGATCGTGGTTTTGATTAGCCGGATTTACACATCTGGTGTGCTGGGCAACTGGTCTCCAATTTTAGGGGTTTTTTAGGGGTTAGTATTCTGGTTAATGTGTTTCAGCCCTACTTCCTGGGTCCTGGTTCCTCATTCTGAAGGCACCCAGTTAGCCAGAAGCCCCTAGATCTACTGGTTACCTGTTTCCTGCAGTGAGCTGCGTAAGGTCTCAGGGGGCAGAGGGCAGAGGAGCCGACATTGTGGACGGGTGGCCCTGTTTGGGGTGCCTGTACCAAGCTACACAAGTGAAAGTCAGTAAGTGTGGTTTTACCTGAATGCTTTGAGTGCTAATCATAGCAAGAACAAAGTCAATATCTTCAGTTTCGTTGGTGACATCTATTTTTACGATGACTTTTATTACCCTGCCAGTTTGTCTAAACATTAACTATCAGATCTCCTATTCCATGGCATATCACTACTGAAAATAAACTGAAACATTTTAGGAATGTATATATATATATATATATATATATATAAAGCTGCCAATTGTTACTTAATACCTTTTAATATAAAAGATAAGGATAAAGTAGGGTAGGATAGCATCCGAGTTGAGTTAAGCACTCCGCCTACTCATATTTTACGATTTGGTTTGGTCTGGGACTTCCTGTAGTAGGCTTCCGCAAAGAGTGCTTTGTCACTGACCACGTCCATTGCAGTTTTATAGGCATATAGAAATTGCATTCATCACGTGTATAATAAATCATATTCAGAGATAATTAAAATTCAGTTTATTTTTATATGTTAATTTTTATTAAATATAAAGGTTTCTTAATAAGAAAGCACAGTAGGTGAGGAAATATTACTTTCTTTGTAATAATTCCGTTATTCATGTAGCAAAAACGTTTACGATATGTGATTTTTATTTTTTTTTTTTTATCCAGGATGTACTTGTATCCTATGCAGCCGGGGATAGGCTCTGCTCTCCCTTGTAAAACTAACCAGGAAAAGTGGGAAGAAGATAGATGGTGGGCTGATGAAAGTTTCACATATTTATTTTGTTTTTGTAGAAATGATTGACCAATGAAATGTAAGGAAAAACTAGTTAATGTTGAAAATGGTAATGCACATACATCAGCTTAGTGTCCTTTTCTATACTTGCATTATAGAAATCATATTTGTCATTTGTTCCTAATTGTATCTACATTTAATTCATAGGAATATTAATAACTTTGCTGCAACAACTGAAGGACAAATTGTATATATTTAATTGCAAAAAGTGTCAGGATCAGTGCCCAGCTGACCTTGTCCCATGTGTTGTCCCCCATTTGGCCAGCAGGTGTCACTGGCCATCCTGTTACCCTCTGTCTTGTAGTCATTTAGTCCCTAGTATGTTTCCCTACTCCATGGGTCACCATGTGGCTTAAGGGTTGGCCAGCATCCAGACTCCCTTTTGCTGTGACATCAAGGCTGGCCAGAGGCCTCAATTAGTCATTTTTATTTAACATTTTCTATTTTAAGTTCTCTTGGTTTATTATGTGTATGTACTCCAGTTACAATCCCTTGTGTTTGCTTCCTGGTTGTATTATGTTGTTTTCCTTGTTTTAGTGTCCCTTGGGGTTTGAACCTGCTGTAATTGACCTCACCTCTTCCTCTTTGCCCCTCGTTCTCTATAGCCCACACCTGCCTCGTTAGTCTTTGTTATCTGTGTATTTATGTGCCTGCCTTTGTTCATTTCCTCACTCAGTCATTGTAGTAGTTACTGTGTGTTTGCAGCTGTACTTGTTTTCTAGTCCTTCTTCCAGTTTTGCTCTGTTCCCTAGTGTGTTACATGAGTGGTTCTTTTTAGTTGGTTCTTACTTCTCCTGTTTTGTTCTTGACACCTAGTGGTCCCTTTATTTCGTGGTGTTCGCCTTTATATTCTGTTTTGGCTAATAAACCCTGTTTGTGAGCTGCTTTCTTGGATGGTTGTCTCTTCCCTCCTTCTCCATGGCCTGCCATAACAAAGTGATCCAATATATTTAAGTAATACATATTATAATACAGTATGTTTGTTTAATATTTGCATACTTTTTTATATTTAAAAATTGAAACTAGCCTAAATCTACCCAAGACTAGTGAAAAAAACTCGCAAATAACTGCAAGAAAAATATTTATTACGTATTTACATAATTCATTTTATGTATATTACAATATTCTTTTTTAACGTCTTGTGGCTCTTTCTGGCACAGTTTTGTTGGGTGGCTTAATGGTTAGGGAAGTGCACTTGTAATTGAAAGATTGCAGGTTCAAATCCCCACCACCAAGGTACCGCCCCCAAACACTGCTCCCCAGATGCTGAATTAGCTGCCCCCTGTTATTTCACATTGGCATATATGGGTTAAATGGAGAGAACACATTTCGTTGTTGTGTGTCAATAATGACAATCACTAAATTCACATTTCCATTGTAGCAACTGAAATTACATCATAATACGGGATTGCAGAACTTTTATAATATATTGATTCATTCAAATATTTCTGTTTCCTTGGAAAAAAAACTAAGCCACCACCAACTGGTCAGTGGAGCGTTGCCCAAAGTAAATCACCACATTTCAGTAGCCTAACTCACGACGGCCCATAGTTTATTTTCAGAAAAGAAAGTTGTTTTAAAATATATATATATGTATAAACGATGTTTAGGCGATGTTTAAATATGGTATTAATTGTTTCTTGCGACCGTAAGTTTTCCGTTTTGCCTTATGGAACATCAATACTGACTCTGCCCCCTACTGGTCATGTGCAGCAGGCGCAGCAGCAGTTCTTCAGGTGCGCTTCCCATTGAGAGGGAGTTCTCCTCGGGAGAAGGCTGCTGTCTCATGTCGTCCAGGCAGTCTGGATCTAACGCGCAAGCGTCTGTCAAGATATAAAACGCGCATTACGCACAGACACACACAAACAGCACATTCATTTATTATTTCATTAATTTGTTTATTGGTGTATTATTTATTTATTTATTGCATTGTATAAAGCCTCTATTAAAAAAAAAGTTTCGTTTCATTGTATGTCTGCATATTTTTAAATGACAAAGTTGGACCTTATTTAAACACGCGAACAAATTAATCGCCTTCTCACATTTAAACGCTGTGCAAAAATTTACTAGACCTACTTCTATCGGAGGATCAAACACGCCATCTATAGGTGGCTACGCGCACTTACCTGTGTCACAGCAGACGCCCGGGGCAGCACAGCGCCCACCCTCGGCCCCGCACACCTTCCCTCCAGCCTCGCAGGGATTCGGCAGGTAGTTCTCCTCCAGACAGCGCACCGTCTCTGGGGAACCGACGTAGCAGCCCATCCCCTCCCCACAGCAGATGTTGGGGCCAAAGCAGCGGCCCCTGGCCCCAGGGCCACATGTCGGACACTGGCGATAAAGCAAGAAGGATTCATTCATCTAACAGTAAGAATAAAAAATGCACTCAGTATTACACCAGCAAAAATAAATACTGTAATATTTTTTTAGCTGATGATGAGAAGCGTTTTTTCAAATACCTTAAAATTACGCTGGAGCACTAATCCAAATATTTGGAAGGCTTTTTCTAAGAGTTACTAGAGCTATGAGCATAAAAAACACAGCCAAACAAACAGGAACGTCGAACATTTCGATGATAAATAATATCAATGGATTGTCCAACCATGTATTACTCTGCTTCCAAAAGAACAGACCGACGCGTATTTTTTTAATTTACAACGTTAAATATGAAATAGGGCAACATGATAATACGCACTGATGAAAACATGATCAGTATCTGAACGCTTTTGCACTAATTAATTTATTTTATTGATAGAGCTGTTTTTTCCCGGAAAACATTGCATATAAAACTCATCACATGCAACAAACTCTCACTGTAATCTTTAATAATTAATCACTACCGACATTTGATTGTACGCATTGACCTTTTAGTTAAATTATAAATGGGAAAACAAATACGTCATCTAAATTGAAATAGCCGTTGCACTTAAACGCCAAAACAATCAAAACAAAGATAATGGGAAAGTTTTTATTCATGTTCTGACGAACGTTTTACAATCCCATATGTTCGCTCGTACAAATGATGTTTCAGGTTTTAAGGCTAAGTATCTTATTTATCCAAAGACGCTTAATTAAAAGTTCCCCGAAGGTTTAATAGCTGAAAGTAGATGGTACCTGTCTGAGTTGTGGGTCTGGGAAGGAGCGCTTCCCACCTCGCGGGCAGTTCTGGATGTAACAGGCAGAGGACAGAGTGAGGAGGCTGAGCATGAGCAGCGGCAACGCGGAGTCTGGCATCGCGGCTGGAAGGCGGCGGAGGGCTGCGGCTGAAATCTTCTCCCGGTCTTCTGAAAGACTGTTGGCGTTTCAGAATCATCTGGTATTTATAGAAAGCTGACCGCTTCCCTTCACGATACATCAGCTTTTTTGTCTATACGTCACACGTCGCCGCGTGCAACAAACATATTTTAATTTAAAAATATGTATGCAAACCGCAATATGCCCGCTCTTACTTTTTAGAAACGGGACAGAAAAAATTGTGCTATTATTATAATAAAAATATATATTATCTAGTTTTTTATGCCAGTGAAATTACACCCACCTCTACAGAGTCCCTACATTAGGCTATAAAACATGGTGATTTTATTTATATGAACATACACTTATAGGTATACTTGCATATTTGGTGGGAATTATTTACCCTAAATGTAATAACTCTTATACTTTGTGGAGGTAAACATGCAGGGACATATACAGAAGCATCCAAACACCATGAACTGAGAAAAGTGGATGCCTTCTGTGATTATATACATATACAAATTAATTCATTATCAAGTTATTTTTCCTAAATTTCGTAGTACAGATTTATAAAGTAGAATTGTGAATATGTATAAACGTAGAAAGTCCAGCGAAGTCATGAATATGGAAAATGACAATACCATATTCAGACGGACTACAGTTCTGTTAGCAAAAATAAGTAAGCGTGGGATATATGGCACTGATCCTTTACCACATACTGCATCTGCATTAGGTCAGTTATTTTGTACTATTGTGAAAATGACAGTAACAGTAATGAGCAGCTAATAGCTAAACCAGGATAAAGGATTAAATAACAGAATGAGAAAAAACCGATAGGTCATGCCTAGGGATGGGTTTGCATTAAAAGTGTCTTATTTCATCAGCCAACAGCTCTGAACATCAGAAATGACACTCGCTGATTCACAGAGGATAATGTGGCTCCATGTTTATGAAACATGCAAGGTCGCATCCAAACGAACAAACAAAATATGGCATAATCAGAGTTAATGGGAACTGAGACAGTGAAACTAAAGCATCAATTTCAATCTTAAATGACTGCTTTACAATGCATTTAAAAGCATTATAAAGCATATGTGATGAATAAACTAGTTTTCTGACATTAAAGTGAAGTTACTTCCCATTCAGAGGCAAATTCAGTGTCTTTTTTCAGTAGTGCACGCATTGGCATCAGCTCCCACACCATAGAGTGTAAAGGAGGTTGTTTCAGGTGGACATTTCAGAAGGTAAAATCCTCCCATATGACATTAAGCTGCATAAACCAGTAAAGTATATAATAATTTAATAAAAAGAAATAAAATATTGCTTTAAATGAAACAATTAGAAAATTTTGGTATCAGTGTTGATCAGAGGTGGAGACTTCAGGTGGTTGGTTGAAACAAAATCCTAGTCTGGATTTGTACTCTCTGGACCTGAAATCTCCACCTCTGGTGTTGATACCTCTTAGAAGGTTTTGCATAGACAAAACCATAATTTTTAAAAAGTAGAATAGAGGTATGGATGGATACCAACTAAAATCATAAATAACTCAATAAATTTAATACATTTAAACTATTAAAAACAAATGACCATCTCATACCATACAATCAAACAAATGATTTCATATTTCACCAACTGCCATGCATACAAGTCAAGCATGCAAAAAAATGATGTACTCTACTATACAGTCATCCATCCATCTGTCCAACCATTTCTATATCACACAAGGATTTTGGTTGAAAAAACACGTTACAAAGAACAGAAAATCTGTACTTATCCACCTTCTAACTGTTGAACCTCACGAGGGGCAAACCTGGAAGTATAGGGGCACGAGGATGGAAACAGCGGGCAGGTTGTTCCAGCCCGTCTCAAGACACATGGACAGAATCATGTGCTATGGGCAATTTACAGACACCCATTAGCCTAAACACGTCTTTGGAGATGGGCATGTCTCTCAACTGATTTTAAATAAATCATTCTCTTTATGCTTGGGAAATCATTTCTTCATCTAAGAGCAACTTGAAATCTAGGGCTGCAATTGAAATTACCCAATTTTCTTGAGTAGTGAAGTTCACAATTTTGCACTGCTGTTAGAACAGCAAATCTGACTCACTTTATACTGCAGTGAAAACTCCCACGACTCCCTGAAAAGTGCAGTGTACAGAGGATGGAGACTAGCAGGCTACCTGTGTACCTTAATGTAATACAAAGGTGCTATTTGTCAACTGATTGCTTAAAAATAATTATTGATAATAATAGCGATAATAATATCCTGATTTTGATTTAGGATTAAAAAAACGAATGATCATTTAAAATAAATTGTACATATAGACACCCATATTTACAAATCATTTATTCCATGAAGTTGCCACTGTTTATGATGTACTGGTGCACCGTCCTGGCTTATCCCCTGTGCCCATAGCTTCCAGGATAGACTCCAAACCCCTGCCACCCTGCATAGTATAAGCAGGTACAGAAAATGGGTGGATGGTTGTTACAACTGTATTGTGTTCTTTGTAAATGTCAGCTGCCAAAGGTTGCTAGGACACCAGCAACTTGGAATGTAGTGCTTAAAACTCATTTATTAATATTTTTTTATTTTATTAAAATTGCAAATCACATAGGTTTCCCCATACATCACAGAGTGAGTGAACCATTCCAAATGCAGCTTAGGTATTAAAGTGTAACTTTTCTCACTCTCCCTAATCAAATTGTCTTTGTGCTACTGAATCCTGATGTTGGCAGCAAAAACCAATAAAATGGAGCATCGTACCGGCAGTCAATCTTCTACTTAGACTTAACGACTGATCATGCAAATCTATTCCCCCATGTTATATTTATCTACTCCAGCAAGACTGACGTGGCTTCGCTTTGCTAGACTGCCTGACGGAGCTGTTTGCAGTTCTATGCCATGAGAGCCGCCTTGTTACCCGGTCAATGGCACAGCAAGCTCACCACGGTCTCTCATGACCATTTAAGAAGTCTCTCTCCCTTTGTGTCGTCGCATCTTTGTCTTGCACTGCTTTTAGTATTCTGCTTTTGGTCAGTCTCCCAGCTGCATGCAGACCCATCACTGCCCCACCCTGACTGAGGCCAGCGAGCTTCCATCCGTGCCTCATGGGAGATTCTGATACGGTTCCTTGGTCTTATTGCCCAGGGTAGTGATCAGTTGCTGTCCAGAGACTTGATAGTGAACAGTTCTGGGGTGCTGGTTCTCCGTGATGCAACTCGCAGTCCATCACATAATAAAATGCAAAAATATTCTTGAAAGTCTGGATAAATGTGTAAATATTGTAGTAATGACATTTTAGTACCTGACTATGTGCCTGATTGGTAACAGAAACATTTCAGGGGGGTTCAAATCCTTTATTTCACTAGATAGCTATATGCCTGGGGAGGTCTGAAAAGCAGTGGATATCTTTAAAACACAATAGGTTCCATCAATGTAGCATGCATGACCTTGGAAATACAGAGTGACAACACGCATCCCTCACAGTGGACAGCAAAGGGCACACAGACAGAGGAATCCTCTGCGTGCTAATCCATCTCAAGATACAGGCAATTTAAAGATGCCAGTTTACATGTCTGCATGCATTTGGGCTTCAGGTGGTCACCCCTTCCATGAGTAAACACATACTCCACTGCCATCAAGTTCTTCTTGTGGCATGTATGTCCAAGGATATACACACATGGTCGCCTTGACGCATCTGCCAGTGTCTGATGGCCCATCAATAGCTGGGGACCCAGCGGTTTGCTCCCAGATAAAGACAGGACTGCCTTGGCAACACCCCTCCCCCCAGTTGTTCGGTACTTTTTAAATACAGAACAACGACCACAACAATAGCTACTGGCCCAAGGCCGTGTGCTTACTCAAAAGATGCACACATACATCCCCCCCGTCATTCAACTTCACAAGCTTTGTTTCGAAAGATAAACGTGTGCTGCGCCACATTGCTGTGCTCCTTTATTCTCTTTGACCTTAGAGGAAGCAAGCAGACAATTAAAACAAGAATTTTGTGGAAGTGAACATCACGGATGCGCTTCTGATTGCACACGTTCAGCAGTGCACTCGCATGACAGAGCTGGGCGTTGCCGGGGCGCCACAGGTGGGACAAGACAGGGAGGAGCATGGGGGCTTCGGGGCGGATCTGGCGGACAGGCAGGGCCGGCATAGCAGATGTCCGCAGGGCAGGCGGAAGGCCGGCGGGGACCCGGGGAACGCTGTGAAAGCACAAGAGCATTGTCCACACGTCTTTGCACCTGGCAGAGAGGGAGGGAGATGGAGCCACGTGTTAAAGGGTGTTTCACTCTGAATTTAGGCAGCATTAGCAATACAATTGGGGGCAGCGTGTGGCTCAGTGGGCTAAACCCAGCCTCAGCACGTCTGTGGGCCCTTGAGCACGGCCCTTAACCCCCAGCTCCCTGGGTGCTGCCATGGGTGGCTGCCCTTCGCGGACAGCTTGCTTACAAAGAGCAAGTTGAGGGAGGTGTAAAAAATAATTTCCTACAGGGATCAATAAAGTGATGATTATGATTACATGGCTTCACTGCTGATTCTAATGGGTTCTGTTTAGTAAATGTAGCCTAATTCCTCCTGATAGCGACTTAAGCTGCAACTGATCATATTATCTCTTGGAATTAGTAACTTTTCAAGGCAGTCTTTCTAAACCCAGTCCTCAGGGAGCTCCAGATGGTCCATGTTTTTGCTCCCTCCCAACTTCCACATTATGCCTCCTGTTTGGGGGTCTCAGAGGACCGAGTTGAGGAATACTGTTTAGGGCAGCGGTGGCCAATCTTATCTGCAGGTGTATGCAGGTTTTTGGGATAACCTGTAGGTCAGCTGTTTAAACCCAGGTGTGAGGACTCTTCAGCCAATCAGTCCTAATTAGGGAGTTGCAGCGAAAATCTGCATACATACCCTTTGCTGATAAGACTGGCCACCCCTGGTTTAGGGTAATGGTGTTTTGCATCTTAGGGCACATAGCCTGTTCAGCCAAGCACAAAATTTAAAGTAGCCAAGCCGGGATGGTACGACTTGTCCTGCACCTTTGTATCCAAGAACTACTTGGTGACCAGATGTCGTGAGTTTCAAAATCTTGGGCTCACTGTGCTGAGTATCAAGTCCCAGACATTGTCTAAAGCACAGAGATAAATATTATAATCAGAAATATTTTGTTACTGTACATGTACTGATTTTGAATTTTGGAATTGAACACCCTAGCATGGTTAACATAAAGTTCTTTGTTGAATTATAAAGAATAAAGTAATCATGTTACTCAAGACAGAATCAGCAAGAAAACGTAATAACAAACGCAGAGCAAGGACAGAATCACCCTACAGAGCCCCTGTCTTAGAGGAAGGCCAAATGATGAGTGAATTTATTCTGTTTGCGTAATGGTTGTCTAATGCAGGGTCCTTTGTGAGGGCACAAGCACGAGGTTAAGAGACCACAGGGCAGACACACATTCTGCTGCCCACGTCATGTTGTGCTTGCGGACTTTAAAACACATACGTATGGCAGCTACCTCTGTAAACAAACGTTTAGGGTCTTTCGATCACAAATTGTCTTGTGGCTCTTGCCCGCTGCCCTGAATTCACCCATTTTCCTTCAGCACGGGCCAACTCACTGCCTTCACTGGGGGTGGGAACTGGCAAAACGATTCGATACGCATCACGGTTTAATAGTTTGTGCTGAAGAGCATTTCTACATTTAAAGAAGGGCTGTAACAAAACACATATTTGCTGCACGCTTTTTAGTTACATCATTTTTGCTTCCAAAAGGCACAATGAAATGAATGAATACATTTCTTGACATGGGCGAAATCTAATTTCACATATTTCACATGTGGATTTTCAACACTGAAAGCATTAATGCTAATTGTGACTGCGAGCTGGTTACAGCTGGTGCTGGGGAGCTTAAAAGATCCACAGCACATTAAATCAGTAGTTTGAGAACATTTTGGTTTCCCAGTAAATAACACCAACACTATAGAGAGGGTGGTTGATAAGAGCAAGACGGTCTGTCAGCTCTGTTATACCAAACTCAGATATGTTGCTGGAAACACATACAACCAGCTCAATCATTTGAAGTATCATCCGTGTGTGTATAGGACAGAGGTGGGCAGAAAGAGCCTTTGCAAGACTCCCCATGGCATTTAAGGCAATTTTGCAAAGAAATTCAGACCAAGGCTCTGGGGGTGTTTAGAAATGCCACCATATTTGGCATTAACAAAATCAAATTTTGTTTTCTCTGCTGTACCAAACCCTAAACTGCGGCATGTACCGAACTATGAATTTTGTGTTCTGTTACACCCTTAGTAAAGGCTATTTTCTTACATTAATCAGCCTTTATTGAGCTGCGGGTTTGTGAGAGTCAAACTCGGGGTGTTGGAAAAGATGTGTGCAAATGTTAGTGGCATTACTAGGTCTGGATGATAGGCCAAAATATTTTATAATGATAATTTTTGCCATTTCAGATAAATTATATCATGGTGATTGTTAAGTAATGATTTTGTTAATTCAAAGCTTTAGCTTAAAATTCCATTAGGATTCCCATTAAATTCAGAACATGATAAAAAAAAATTGAAAGCTGAAATCTAACTTTGACAAATAAATGATACAAAACTCTTACTGTAAGGCATAACACTAAAAAAACACTGACAGCACAGTTTTTGCTAGGTTTTTCCTTTGACTGCCTCGCTGTTTATTCCAACGTCAAAGTGCTTTGACATTGCTGACAGAGTTGCCACCCTTCCTGTACAGAAAAATAAAATGCAGTGTCTTGTTTTTAAACCAATGCAGGACACAATTTGTCTCATACTTCTTCAGGTTGAAAGTGGAAACCATAACTGCTAGTATCTGTGTCTGTAAGTACTTGCATTCTGTACGTTCTACTGGATAGCAATGATTCAAGGTTTGCATACACAGTTGTTAAAGTATTGTCACACCATCACCATTTACTATGTTCATCCATAATATCTCCTAACTAAAAGATGTCGTGGTTGATAAGGTATGACTTTCTTCCCTGACACTGAAGCTTCCCCCGACTCCGCTGACTCAGTGAACCTTGCTGTGCTTTTGTTAGTACCACATGATTTGTACCACATGATTTGTACCATATGAACAGTATTCATTTCTGTTATCTGTTCAAGTTATTTGTCAAAGTTTCTCATTCGTCATTTGTTATCGTGACAATTAGTCTAATTAATACAAAATTTTACTGCAGCTGTACTCATGCCTAGGCGTCTGTTTACTTTGTAGATTCCAAAGTTTGCCCAGACTTCAGATTTAAATTGAGATGGTCCTGGGACCGTCTCTGTGCACGCCTCGTTCATGGTATCACCGTACCAGACCCCCCCAGCTTCTCTCAAATCTTCAGCCCCTCCTTAATACCTACCCATGCTGCCACCTTGCATGGCATTCTTGCTTGATCCCGGTTCCTGAACACGATGGGCAGTGAACCCAGGACAGGCTTCCAGAGCGGATTTCAGGGCCTGGTCCAGGCTCTCGGACAGGCGCTGCTCATGGGAGACGCTGCTGGGGCCTGAGACACAAACAGAGGGCAAGTGACTCTCAGCCTGTGAGTTACAGGGCAGAATAGAGCCGGACAGGGCAGGATATGAGCTGCTAGCGTGGCTCTCATTCTGAACCACACCAAGCTGAAGCACGAAAGGTGCCACTTCTGTCACCTTCTTAACTATAATAAAAACTGCCCAGCTCATATCAGAAACCCTCAGTCCACCATAAACCAGACCCCTTTAAGCAGGCATTTCTCCAGTTGACCAAGATTTCTCAGCCCTATAGATGGCGTTTTTAAATATTAAGATTTTTAATTGATTGGTATTTCTAATACTCTGATGTTCCACAAGTGAAGTTTAAGTGATAAGTTGTCATTGTTGATGCACCACAGCACACAGCAACAAAATATGTCCCCTGCATTTAACCTTTTGATTACGCTTCGTTAACCATTAGACCACCACTGCCCCCAATCAGGATTATGATTAATCATTATGAATCATTTGAATTGTCTTGCTGGCACCTGCTTTTTTGACACACGGAAACACCACATAGCGTCAGGCCCAAGGACAAGCGATGGACAAAACAAACAAACCCAGCCTCCTTCAGCTTCACTCACGCAGGACATTGCATTACAGCATGAGATACAGAGAATGACATCACATCACAGCATTACTCACTAACGCAGAAGAGCTACTGGACTCAACTTGCTCACCTGAGCAGACTAAGTTGCCCTCCTGTTTCCTAAGGTGTTTTGGGGGCACCTCTGGCGTAGAACATGGGCTGTCTGCAGAGTCCGGATCCACCGATGAGGAAGAGCGCGGTCTGCAGCTGGAGGGACTTCCCAGATGCTTATCAAGCGCTCTCTTCCTGCCATACAAGGATGGCCTTATCCCCCTGCTTGATTCTTCCCCAGGCTCTTTCACCAGGGTCCGTCCGTCCCGGACCTGCCAGCCACTCTCCGCTGCCCCCTGCTGGATTTCGGATCCCCCACACACTTGAGGTCGCGGTGATATTGGGGTCTCCTCCGGATGAGGCGTTTCCACAGTCTGTGGTTTTGCGTGGCTGCTCAATGTCCTGGGGGGGGCCTGAGAGTCTGAGGCCTCCAGACAGTCGTCGGAGCTTCCAAAATTAACCAACCTGGATGGTTGTGGCAATTCCTGCTGCACCACCCGTCCAAGCAGCCCCGTCCTGCCCACAGCAGCACCACCATGTAGCAAGAAGCGGTCAATGCGCCCCTTCATGTCCGGGTTGGGCAGAGGCTGGGAATCCCGGGTGAAAGGAATCCCGGTAAAAGGGTCATTGGGGGGGCGGCCCCAGCTGGCCTCCTGTCGCTGGTACTTCTCCAGCGAGGTGCTATCGATCACCACCCCACTGGGCAGCAGCACTGGCAGCATCATGACCTCCTGCGTAAGCGGGTCTAAGAACTCCTGGGGAATGTTAGGGTCTGGGAGGGGCGAATCTGAGGTAGGGGGTGAGGGCTGAGGCAGGGCAGGTGTTGGAGAGGGCTGCCTCTGACTATCCTGGTGTGCCTTTAAAATCCTTTCCAACACCAGTGGGGGGCAGCAGTGAGCTGGCAGTCCCCACACTGCAAGAGCCTTGAGCCCAAACGGTGAGCCAGCTCCTCCATATGGAAGAGAAACCCGGAGCTGAGTCACAGAGCTCACTGACTGGGGCCCTCGGCTCCAGAGCTCCTCACGCCTGGCCTGTGGTGGGGGCTCAGGGGGAGGCTCTGGAAATGGAGGGCGGGGCCTAAAACAGGGCAGAGCAAAGCTGACACATAGGGCCTCCTTCATCTCGCAGCGCCCCACCAGCCGAAAGTGCCTGAGGTCAAGGTGCGGCCCGTCTGGTGGGGGATCGGAAGACGTGTGGATCTCCAGGCCCCGGGGCATCTGGCCGTGGTCCATGCCGGGGGGCCAGAGGGTCACATCCACCCGGCAGATCTCCACCCGGAACTGAAACCGGAGCGTCACATGCACAGGGGGCCGCAGGAAATACTCCAGCCTGAAGCCCCGCGACCGCAGCTTCGCATCCGCTGACAGCAGGTTTGAGACGTCGTACCCGTCTGCCGACAGCTGGGGGGCAACGGTGGCAAGAATGAGATGACAGGGAAGGAGAAGACGAGAGCGAAGTGAAAGTAGGCGAGTGGAAGGACAGATGGCAGGAATGGGATGCACAATACGTGAGGTTTCCATGTCATTCTGGACAGGGACCATTGCAGCTGTCTGGAATCCTGACATTCTAGGGAAGCCGGACAGCACGGTGAAGCCTCTCCTGGCACCAAGAGGCAGGAACATGTGCAAGACCATAGTCGACATCTATCTGCAAAACGGCATGTCGCCTTCCATGCCCAGTGTGTGAATGTGATAAACACCCAAGGTTACCTCTGACGCACCTCCCCCCCCCCAGCAGAGAAGGTAGGAAGAAGACAAAGCAATAGCAGCAATAAGCAGAGGACAATGAGGGGACACACGCCAGCAATCCACAGCCCAATTAACCCCAAACTCCCAACCAATTTAAACAATGCTGCCTCTTCCAGTCCCTTGGGTGTATAATTGCTTAATGATCATCACTACAGAAAACGTGATGTCTTTAATAACAATGGAGTTTAAATTTAATTAAATGCCCTTATTTACATCTTATTCCATCATGGTCACAAACAGTTCTGACTTGCAGAACAAAAAACCTGCAATAAATTAGACAAGAAATCCTGAAGGCCCGTCTCACTTGGTCAAGGGCCTCCTTCATCCAACCCTGTGAGGAAAAAGCTATTAGACAGACTCAGATAAAAGAAACTAAGGGAATTGCTGCAGCTTTAAGGCCACAGCACACCAAGTCCATATTTGTCATCTCAATTTTTCACGTTTAAAAATAAATACAACTTCACGTTGTGCTAATCATTTACACAAGAACTCTGAAACTTTCACCGGCCATACGTTTTTGGAGGAGGTTAGAATTTGTGCGTGTTTTTTGCATCCAAAAGCTATTGACAATGACCTTGTAAGGACGCTGTAGCGTTTGGTGGCTGTTTGTAGGAAAGTGTGCCGATCACCTACAGTGTGCTTTTCCAACGGCACGATTTGGATTGCCTATTAAACTCATGGTGTGTGTGTGTCCCTGCCCTAGACATAACGCCAGCAGCTGTTCAAGACTAACCGAATCGCAGAAATTGGTGGCCTTCTTTTTAATGTGGTTCCAGCGGATCTAACTGGACCACTGACGTTCCAAAATACACCTTGAAATGATCGGGATAATTCCGTAGCTCCCCTGCATCAGCAGGTGAAATTCTCCCAGCTGTCCCTTGCTTCTCAGGATCAGTTAGACCTAGTATATTTTTTCTTGTCTTCTTTTAAAAAAATGGATTCAGAACATGACAAAAGGCAATAAATTGAATGGACTGCAAACTGAAATCTAATCTTAATAAGTCACACAAAAACTTTTTTGTCATAGGGAGCAACACAAGAAAACAACAGTACCAACAGTACAATTCGTTGCTTGGATCCTCCTCTTACTGCTTCACTCTTATTTCCAGCGATTGGGTTTGATAGGGCCGGGTGATACACCCAGAAAACGATATCGCAATATTTTCAGAGATTTTAACAATATTGATATTTATCACAATATTCCGATATTCTTATATCTTTATCACAATATTCTAATTCATATGTAGAACATAGTAAAATACAATTATAATAATCAAATTGATTTACTATTGGTATAGAGCACGCGACAGATGATAAATTACGCTAACATGATGCAATTGTGCGTAAATAGCTCAATATAACTGTTAGTTATGCAAAAAACAAGTATTTTGGCTATATCACAGTATTCAAACTAATGAACATTCAGAATCATGATGCGATATTTTATCGACATATTGCCCACCCCTAACCACTGGGTACAAGCACGTGGACACACCACCCTCAATCACACACAACGAGCAAGTTGGAGATGTCAATCCAGGTAACCATATGTATCTGGACTATGGGTGGAAACCCATGCAACACAGGGAGAACATGCAAACTCCTACACACAGAGGGCAGGGAAAGCGTTAGAACCCACAGCCTTGGAGACGTGAAGCAACATAACAACAAAAGTACATAAGAAATTCACAAACAAGAGGAGGCTATTCGGCCCATCAATGTCTTGTAATGCTAATGAACCGTGAGCAGAGACACCACGCACAGGGGCTCATGCATAGCTGAGCACCATGGTGGAGTGTTTATTAACTCGTACCTTATTGCACTGCACGGTGGTCTCGAAATGCGGAAGACACAGGTTCACCACCATGACTGCTACCCTCCACACCTGTAAGGGAAGGAGCAGAGGAGTGCCTACTATTTTAATTCTACTTTAACACAACTCCTCATTCAAGTTTAGGGGCAGGAAGGCTTTCCAGGTCAAGCATATTTCCCGTGAATTATGTGAGATGAAAGGTTGCTCTGTTCATATGTTTATAGCAGTAAGGAGTTTCCCACAGAAAAGACAGACAGGGGTATGCATCAAAACTGCAGGGAAAACTCAACCGAATCAGCATCTACATGTCAATGAGCATGTCATTTATTACATGCAGAAAAGAAGAACAGTAAAGGACTAATTAGTTTAACAAAGCAGCTGGAAATTAATGTTAAAACCAGCAGAACAGGAGACATCTCAGGTAGTTCATTGTACATCTCACCTCACACACAAGTATGAGTTAGATAACGTTTAAATCAGCCCCAAATACAACTTCCACCAGGGCGGGGGGTGGGCATCTGGCACATCAGTATAAGAACTGACTGTGGAAGACCAGTGCCCCTCCCCCCACCTTGACACACACACGGACTCAGTCAGCTGTGAGGGAGCCCAAACTCCAGGGCCAACATTTAATATCGGTCCAGCTCTGACTTCCACTAAACTCAGCAGTTAAATCTTTATTTTTTTTTGTCCCCCCCCCCCAAAAAAAAAATGTTTTCCTCTACTTTCCTGCATTTAAGCTGAACTACGAGCCTTGGAGTACCAATAAAGCACTTCACAATGTATAAAAATCTTACATAATTCACTTTGCATGGGAGTTTACACCCAGTCCTGGAACAATATGGCTACCAGTAAGCGACCATTATCGTGTGGCTATGGATCGAAGCCGCCCAGTGCACAGCCTGGTGCTCGTCCGATGCCACGGCACCCAAGCACAGGGCCCGCTGCCAGCAGTGTCAGAGATGTCCTTTTGGTTAAATCTTGTTCAATGTCACACCACAATGAGGCACAAAGTAAAATTGCAGCACCGAGGTCTGAGTCTGTCTTCACAAAAGAAAACAATTATTCCAAGATTTAGCACAGTATTCATGGCCACTTGTCAATAGCAGAGGAGGAAAAAAAGCCCGCAGGGCTGTGAAGGTAATATTCCCATAGATAAAACCGAAATCCATGGGATGAATCCCCCTGACCAGCCAAGCTAATGTTCTGTTGGTTTATGGTAAGAAAACATTTCCACTGAAGCTCAGCTTGGATGAACTCATTAAAATTCATTGATTATCTTTCAGAATACCACTTACAACAGTGGTGGCCAAACTTATCTGCAAAGGGCCGGTGTGTATGCAGGTTTTTGGGATAACCTGTAGGTCAGCTGTTCAAACACAGGTGTGAGGACTTTTCAGCCAATCAGTCCTCTAATTAGTGACCTAATTAGTGAGTTGCAGCAAAAACCTGCCACACACCGGCCCTTTGCGGATAAGATCGCCCACCCCTGACTAACAACATGCTTCAATGTTCTATTTTACATTCATCTTCCAGATTTAACAAAAACAGAATAGAAAATGGCTTTGGTTTGCAATCTTGTTCTTGAAAACTGTGTATTTAAATGAGATACTATGTTTCCAGTGGGTAGACAATCTGGATAAATGTAGAAATCTCCAGCTGATTGTTTTTTTAGGAATTTAAAGGGGGGCACAATTTTAATCTTTTAAAAACCAATGCATATTTACCTGTGGATGAATGAGACCAAAATACCTCCACCCCACTCTTGGTTCCTGTACATCCCAGTTTAAGGGAACAGAAATTGTAAAAGTAAAAAGTAAAAGTAGTAAAGCCGTATGTGACATGTTGCCTTCATGGACTATAAATATCGATTCACTTTTTGAAGTAAATTGTGCTAAGTGATGAATTAGGAACTATACATTTTTGAAGCGTTAGGCTCCATTCAGTATGTATATATATATATGAATGGTCGATTATTTTACCTATGAGTGATGTGACGTTTGTTCACTGTGCGATACCTTAATAGTAATTATACTAGCGTCCTTTAATACATACATTGACGTTAACATTTAACGTTAACTTTATTAGAAACACAAACTTCCCCGTTTTCTCATTGCACACTGCTGCTATTTTTATATTCATTTCTATTGAAATGCATGTTTTTATTTTTACAACCGCTATTTATTATAGAAATACCGTGAAGCCTATGGGTAGAGACTTTGCTGTAATTAAATTTCAGTGCAAAGTTTGCCGATGGCCAAAAGGGGGGGGGGGGCAGCCACCACGCAGACCGGGACCGTAGACCATCACCCACTGACCAGAACAGTCACCCGCCGAGTGACAGAGCACCCCATTTGTGAGAAGGTACGAGAAGGACGCTTAAATCATAGCGACCGTAACCGGGGGCGGAGACCCAGTTAGGGGGTGAGCACAGGTGACGCAGAAGTACCCACTGCTTGTGGCGATTTAGCGTTAACCCTAACCCTACATACATGCAGTGTACATTAAACAGAGAAAAAAGCCTCAATGCACAACCGCAATTTTGCTTCGGCATGAGACTCAGCTCTTACTGCTGAAGGGCTGGTGACTCCTTGTAGACGGTTAGGCGTAGCTATAAAAGAAAACTTTACCTATGATTTCCAGGGCTTCCTGTCGCTGTGTGTCATTGTACCAAGTTCTCTCTTTAGCTAGTGCATTATACGTAGCTACCAAATATGTACATAGCTAACTAAAACTGCAGTCACTTCGATGCGTACGAAAATTTCCCGGAAGCAAGTCGATTACACAGCTCCCCATCCGAAATACAAACCCTTCTGTTCCCCGGCAGAATAGGTTTGACGAGTACAGCAAGCACCGAAGGCCAAAAAGGCCAACGAACGTACTAACGCGCTGTTTTATTAGTTTGATACCAATTATACAATACGCAACCACATGAAATCAGACTCTGTTTCGGGCTAGTTAAGAACAATTTGAAGAATTCCATATTTTTTTTTTATATAGTTTCATACATCAACAATTGGACCGGTAGAAATGAAATTCAGATCAATGTAGGCTAAATGTGTGATATGATATTTAATTAAAATGTCATGCTTAATTTATGTTTTCTTAGTTCTTAAATAGCATCATTTGCATTTATTTGTGAATTATTCTCATAATTATGAAGCTAGTCTTGTCTCAGGCTTCCAAATTAAAAGACGCGGGGCGTGTTGTTCCTATTCTTTCAAGTTTTGTGATTTAAAACCGATTTCAGGAAAACTTTGCAAGGTTGTCAAAATGTGAATATAGCAGCAAGTACTTTATAAGTACTTTAATTGCCGGGGTATGAAAACGTTGGGTACCAACAAAATATTCAAGTATAAATTATACAAATATAAAAGTAAATATAAAGAAATAAATTGGAAACAAAGCTTTACGACCAGCTTAGATGTTCCGACGACCAAAGGTCTGTTTTGAGCCCTATCTCTCGCTTACTGCCACACCACCCTGAATACGCCTATTGCGTTTCCAGGGGCGTGGCAGACGGCACTTGGAGTGTGGTGTTTGAAGCGAGCAGACGTGTCCTCCTTTCGTTCCGTTTCTGTTCCTTTTTAAGTGCATTCTTGTTTAGTCGTTTGAGCATTATTTGGGGTTTCTTTCTTGTTTCATTTTCCGTTTTCCCCTCTCACTAGTCGCGCGCTTGCGCCAGGGAGGGGGAGACTAGGTCCCATACGGTTTAGTTGGTTTTGTTCCCCCCCGTTTCAGTTCGGCTTTTTATTTCGTTCGCTTTTATTTTTGCCGGTCGGCTCCGGTTTATTCCACCGGAGTTTTAGTTGCCGTGTGCCTTTATTTTCCCCTAATTGTCTGTGCCAGCTCTCTCGTCTGCGGACGGAGAGCCCCCCCCCCCTCCTGTAATCCCTTAATTTCCCCTGGTGAGAGTGCAGGATGGCTGAGCGTCAGCCAGGTCTGTCGCGTGCAGCTGAGGCTGCACGGGCGGTTGGTGAGGTAGTGGGAGGTGCGTCGCCAGCAGCCGAGGCTGCACGGACGTTTGTCGATTACGTAGATGAGACCGACGTAGACAACACTGACATGGACCTGGATCCTAGTGTGGAGCCGGCCGGTGGGGCTGGCCAGGTGCAGGCGGAGTGGGTCACGGTAGTAAAGAGGAGGGCAGCTGCGGGCAAGGCTGCTGCGGCAACACCGCAGCCGGGAACCAGTGCCGCGGCAGGGGCTGGCGGCGGTGTCTCACCACCTGACAGCTATGCTGGGAGGGTGGCTTGCCCGGGTCGGGCACTGGGGGCCGGAGTGGGTGTGAGGGTCGGCACTGGTGTTTGTGCTGGTGTCATCGGGCTGGGTGGCGCACGTGGGCACTGGGAGGTCGGGCAGGAGGACGACAGTAAGTCCACGCAGGCGGCCACTGTTTCAGTGGACCTGACCGCCTTTGACACCGTGCCACTCCTCGAGGTGGCCAAAGCGGTGCAGCTCCTTGTGCCAAAGGGGGCTTTGGTAGGTGCGTGCCCGGTCCCGGGAGCATGTGTCGAATTGACCTTCTCTAAACCGGAGTATGTCGAGCTCCTCGAGGGGGGGCTCGTGGTGCTAGGTAAGAAGTGCCCTGTGTGCCACCTCTGCCGCTGCGCCTGGCCAGATGGGGGATGAAGGTAAGGTGGGCCTGGGCTCTCACGTTGTGCCTGGAGAAGGGCAGTGTCGCCAGCAGGACAGGGACGCCGCCGGCTGCCTGGACCAGCAAGGCCCCGGAACCAAAGACGGTGGGGCTGAAATGGAGGTGGCGGCTGCAGACCATGGGGAGGACTCTGGATGGCAAGAAGAGGTGAATGGGGAGGCGTCCGCAGGGGTGGATGCTGAACAGCATGGGGAGGCCGGAGCGCCCCGGCCCCACGTGACCAACTAAGACCCAGTGCCGGACTCGGTGGAGAACCCCGGAGCTGCCAGACAGCGCTGCGTCTGTCTCCCGGGGAGCACCTGATCCACAGTCACCTGCAGTGGCCTCGAGACCCGAAGCTCCGGCCGCGGGAGCGGAGTCCCCAGCACCCCCTGGGGCTGGGGGTAAGACTGTTGTTGCCCCCCCTCCCCCTCCCTCGTCCCGTGTGTCTGTGCCGCTCGCCTCTTTAGTCGCAGCTCTCCCTGGACAGCGAAACACTGCAACACCTTGACGCCCTGGACCGGGCTGCACCCAGCGTACCATCCTCGCAGGAGGTCGTCCCCTCCTCTGGGGGTCGGCTGAGTAGAAACCGGCTGAAGGCCAAGGCCCGCGTCGCGCCCCGGTACGGGGCTCTCCGCACCACGACAGCGGTGGACGCGACCTGACGAGCGACGGCAGTCAGCGGGCAGCTGCTCTCCACGCACTGCGTGCTGCGAGCCCGGGCCCTGACGACAGTGGCGATTTTGTTTTGTGAATGTCCTTACTGTGTCTCTTGTTTCAGTGTAGCACTTATGTTCTATGCAGTATCATGCATGGTTTTCTTTCCCTTTTGGTTCTTTTTCATTATGTCAAGGTCTCACTGTCGCACTGTTTTTACCTTACCTGCATGTGTTTTGAGTGGAGTGTTTTTGTTCTGTCGTACCCAAACTCTGGGTACGTTTTATGGCTTGTATAATGGTGTGTCGTGGTTTTACTCTGTCGCCCGATCACTGGGTGGGAGGGCTGGGACTGAGTATGGGGTAGTCTCGCTTTTAGTCTCTGCTGGTTTTACCTGTGTGCCCTGGGGTAGTGTGTTGCATGATGGCGGTGACGATCGCCTCCCTCAATGCCAGGGGCCTGCGCTCCTGGCCAAAGGTGCAGGCTGTATTAACACAGTGTGCCTCATCTGCTGTGGTGTGTCTTCAGGAAACTGGGTGGGATGGGGCTTTTATTGAATAGGTGCAAGACGTATGGTTGGGCGATGTCTTCCACTCCACTGCCTCCGATGGGGCGGGGACCCTCGGTAGGGGTGTCGCGCTGCTCTGTCACGGCTCCCGTGTTGAGTCTGCTACACAGCTGTATTTTAGTGGGGATGGGAAGTGTCTGGTGGTGAAAATGCTCTTAGGAAGTGTTTTCACCATAGCCATCGTAGTCGTGCATGCTCCGAACGATGAGGTCCTTTGCGCCTCGTTCTTCGATTGTCTGGCTGCGCGTGTAGCACAGTGGCCCTGTCCTTTCGTTATCGGGGATTTTAACACCACCCTGACTCACCTGGATGTGCGGGAGGGGGTAGTGTTCAAGCCTAATATGGGGAGAGCTGCGCTCCTCCGTATGATGCAATCATGTCACCTCACGGATCAGTGGAGGGATCGCAACCCGGGCGTAAGCGTCTTTTTCAGGACGCAGTGCATCAGGGGGGTGGTGCAGGGAAGCAGGCTGGACTACGCCTTAGTGTCCCCTGCTGTCGCCGCCTGTGTCCATGCGATGTCTTATCGGGAGTGCCAGGTGAGCGATCCTGACTATTTCGTGTGCACTCTCGATACTGGGGAGGTGCAGCGTGGGCCGGGGACGTGGATCCTCAATCCCTCCCTGTTAAGTGACGCTAGAGTTAGTGATACCGTTAGATTCGCACTGTGGAGGGGGGTCCGGTTGCCCCTCTTCCTGAAGCTGGACGCCTGCGACGGCAGGGACACGCAGTCTTGCGTGAGCTCCAAACGGAGCTGCTGGCACTCGAGCAGGACG
>JAODKF010000046.1:28812704-28827908 GCA_026779585.1 Mormyrus proboscirostris
AAGGTTCATACTCCTACATCCTAGTCATATGTAGACAGGTAAAGAGGACTCAGTACTACACTCCCAAAGGTTCATACACATTCTTCTCTCATTCACTTGGTTTCCTCACCTCCTGCTCACTGAGCTGCTCAGCAATTCCCTGCTCCTCAATCACAAAGGACTCCTTCAGTCTTAAGTACTCCTCTTCCTCCTTCCGCTCCTGCTCCTCCTTCGCCCGGCGCAGCTCTTCCTCCTGGAGAGAGGAGCGTTAGAAAGCATGTGCTCCATCAGGCTTAGTGCGCTTGTGTGTCGACGTACACGTCTGTGTATTCACTGTATTCACAGTCACGTGCATGACTACAAGAGCATACAGGCGTGAACCGCCAAATACCTGCCGCTGCTCCAGCAGCCGCTCTTTTTCCTCCTCCTTCCGCTTCTCCTGCTCTCTCAGCTCCTGCAGACGCCGCCTCTCCTCCCTCTCCTCCTGCTCTGCCTGCAGCACAGGGCCTAAGATTATGCGCGCTGACGTTCCTCAAACACAGCTATGCATTCACTCACAATACATATAGGGACTGGGACCATCTTCAGAAATATTTCAGCAGTTATATCTTTTGCAATGTTTCAAATTCAGATTCTAGAAACTACAGGCTTAACACTTAGATGACAGGAAAAAAGAAACATCCAGCTACTGGGGAAGAAAAAGCCAACAAACAAGGTCTGAATTAATTTGAAGGACCAATATGCAAATTATGTTTTGGTGTGACAGTGCATGGTGGAAACCATGACTAGGTGTACTGATGACATGTGTGGTGTGTCGCCCTCCAATAAAAGTAAAACCTCAATACAAACCTTGCAGACACTACCGACAGTGCAGGAGCCCACAGAGCAGTGCTCCCTTACAGGGAACAGCACCATAAAACCCACCAATCCTGGAGACTGTCCTGCACTCCTGTGCGGTTCACACATGTAACTGGAGTTAACGGCTCTGTCTTATACTTGTCTGTTTTGGGTCCTACCTCCCTCTGGGCTTTCTTGGCTTGTTTCTCCTCTAGTTTTCTCTGCTTTTTGGATCCGATCTTTCCTGCAGGTTGGACCTGTGGGCCCATACCCTCCTCCATACTGCTGTCCTCTACAGGGACATGAAGAAAGAGACATACAGAGAGCATGTCTCACACCCACAGCTATGCCCTGAATGATACTCAAAGATCTGGTCCAGGGACAAGTACCGCTATCTGATGGGTCCCGCTGAGCCTGCCTCTGTGCATGTCTTTGGGCAATCATCCTGCTGTTGAGGTTTCTGCGTCGGGGCATGCCTGCACCTCGCTCATCCACCACTGGGTGGCGCCCTGCTGCTCGACCGACCACATCTTCCTGAAACTGGCCAACTGAGAGAGAGTAAGAGAGCAATTTTAAATGTATATGGTACTCCAGTCATCATACTTTTTATCCATGTTGTGAGGCTGTATGGGTGTAACATCCTACACCCTGTAATCAGATATTGTGTAATGAGTCTGAAGAGCAGAAAGCTTTAGTATTATTTTCTAAACATTAATTTAAATTACTGACATTTATACATTTAGCAGGTGCTTCTGTCCAAAGCAACATACAAGTGAAGATCAAGGACCAGGCGCAGCGTCCCTGGAACAACTGGGATTAAGGGTATTCTTCAATGCTAATGGTGATGACACTCTGCCAGCCACACAGCCTTATCACGGGCAAAGGACTCCTAACTAAAAACTTTTATTTTAACTGCCTATTTATTTAGATGCGAGAGGGATTTATCTTGGTCAAAGATAAAATAAAAAGGTATTAGGCAAAATAAGATGAACGTAACTGCTGCGCCACTTTTGTATTAAACTATTAACCTCTCATGTAAATCCTACTCCGCAATAAATCCTGTTTCTAGGTCACTTAGTAAAAATCAGATTCAATTCATATTTTAAAGAACTGAGTAAAACCAGTACAAATATTTTGCATTCAAACTCTTTGTGCTACTGACTTTGGACAGTTGAACATAAATCTTTATGCATTTCAGTCTACTTAAATTTTAATTATTAATCTTAATCCTTAAAATTCTATGTGCAATGACGTAATGATGGATCTAAATGACCGAGCATTGCACAGTAAAGGCTATCCTTACAGTTAGCAATTTTCATCACGATTTGTAAGTCGCCGTCCTTGATTTTAATTCATACACAAGCAGCAGCTACTGACATTACAAACTAGCGGGCTGTACCAACCAAACGCAAATGTCCAACACATATTAAGACTCATTTTAAACAACGTCAATAGAAATATCTCTCTTTTGCGGTGATGTGCTGCCATCACTTCTAGGTATGTATTATGTAACCAATTCTTAGTCCTCTCATAACCTTGGACTATTCGTCTAGAGCTCATAAATCTTCACTTACCCGCCTCCTGCTTTCCTCGTACTTTAATCGCAAGTAAAATCAACAGAACTAAAATTACCGCGGCCGCCACATACACCAGTACCTCCATTGCTGTTACGTCACACTCATGACACGTGATGCCAACATGTACAACAATTACCGGGTCACCCCTATCACGTGGTTTATCATTGTATCATTTTTATTTTCTTATTACCGCCACCATACGGACGGGAGGAGTGAGCACGTACATAATTTATTGAAATTCGTTATAATTTCCTGCTTAATGAAATACAGGATGCTAAACTAAGAATAACGATTTAACATGAAGCAGTTACATTATAAGTAAAACATTATGTAATACACATCTGTAAAAAGTTTATTGACGAAGCCGGAGTTTTAGCAGCATTTTTCACATTTAATTTTAAATTAATAATTTGTATTTTATATTTACACATTTTTAAATGACCAATATCTAAAAGCTATACTACTGAATACATAATTGAATTCAAATATTTAAATATAAGAAAACGCAGAGCAAATACAGTGTGTCTTATATAGAAATGGAAATCTCAGGTCCAGAGAGTACAAATCCAGACCAAGATTTTATTTGAATCAACCAGTTGAGTACAAATCTATCTGCTTCAACATCATGTTTACTCTAACCTAGACATTAATGATGATACAATTATTTATATTACCATGAGTACCAGAAAATATTAATATCTTGGTGTAAATAATGTTTTTCTGCTCCTCTTAACATGCAAAGCAAGCTGCATTCCAAACTGGAATGAAAAGTGACATCACAATCGACAACAAAATTATCAACCTATTTTACAAAGAGTTCCTTGTAAGGTTAATGACAACCCTACAGTAGGTTAACCTGATAACGAGGCTATACAGTAGGAGTTATTGAAACGTTGTGTTTGCTGTGACATTATCTGAACCGTGGCTTTTGGATTATTTATGCACCTAATCATTCATTATCTTTCCCTGTGTATGGTTATGTGCAGTTTATGTCATATTACAGTACTTTGCAAAAAATCTTAAGCCATCAAAGACAATATTTAAATGTATAGTATTTATCTGGGTAGTAAGTGCATATTTAGCCTGAATAAAATGTGTTACTATCAGAACACTGGTGGAACCACAGGCAGTGCAGCAAGTACAAGACCCCACTGTGGTACCCTGAGCAAGGTACCGCCCCCAAGCACTGCTTCCAGGGCGCTGAATTAGCTGGGATAATATAATATAATATAATATAATATAATTGTTAATAAATTGCCTGTAGGTGTGCATGTGTGACTGAATGGTAACAGTGTGTGAGTGTGTCCTGCGATGGGCTGGCCCCCTGTCCAGGGTTGTTCCCTGCCTCATGCCCATTGCTTCCGGGATAGGCTCCGGACCCCCCGTGACCCAATAGGATAAAGCGAAGTTGGAAAATGAATGAATATAATATAATATAATATAATATACTGCAATGCAATATAATGCCTTGTATGAAAAAAAAACAGACACACATAAGATTAATGTACCTCATTAACGTTTCTTACTGATTCAGTGTTTTCCTACCCAAACACCCTTACCCTCCATTAAAATGGTTTAGTCTATTAAATCCCATTTCCGGGTACATTTCACAAAAGCATTTTGGGAACCATACCCCCCCGCTAGCAGGCATTCGCTTAGGGGCCAGCGATCATAGACATTGGCCCAATTTCAATGTCCTTCGTGTGAGAGTCCTCTGAACTCTCACAGACTTAATTGACATCACCTGGTAAGGGTGCAAGAGGCTGCAAGGGCTCAAAATACTATAAATAGGAAAAGGAGACCATGTTGCAACATATCACATTATCGTGACAACGGCAAATCATGTTCCTCAGTATTGTGGGTTTGCACTTTCTTCATGGACAAGGGACAGACTATTTAATTTGCACATGTTCTGCTGTTAAATATACATTTTTCAATCTGTTCCTCCTTGAAGGGTTTCTGCCTTGCTTTATTGCTTTATGGGACTTGAGCCCTGCTTCTAGAAGCTTGATACGAACTTCATGTTTCCCATTCTTTCTGAAGGTCACTTGATATCATCCTGTGATTCATGAGGTACTGCTGGATAAGTTGACAGTCATCTCTGGCTTTAGAGTCATTTCTGCCCTCTACCTGTCTAGTCATCGGCTGTTCCCAGTATCTCCTGTTTCACTTTGCTCTTGTGTACTGTGGTTTTAGAAATTTTAAGGCTGAAAGCAACCTGCCGCTCAGTGTAGCCTTCTCTCAGCAAAAGAATGGGTTGCTCTCAGGAGTTCAGTGAATTCAAGCATGGTACCGTGATAGGATTCCACTTGTGCATTAAGTCCATTCGTGAAATTTCCTCACTACTAAATATTCCATGGTCAACTGTTGGTAGTATTATAACAAAATGGAAGCAAATGGGAACAACAGCAGCTTAAAATCACAGAGCACAGACCACATTCTGAGGTGCACAGTGTGCAGTAAGTCGCCAACTGTCTGTAGAGTCAATAGCTACAGACCTCCAATCTTTGTGTGGCTTTCAGATTAGTTCAACAACAATGTGTAGAGAACTTCATGGAATGGGTTTCCATGACCGAGCAGCTGCATCCAAGCTTTACATCACCAAGTGCAATGCAAAGAGTCGGATGCAGTGGTGAGAAGCACATTGCAACTGGAATCGAGAGCGGTGGAGATGTGTTCTCTGGAGTATCAAATCACACTTCTTTGTCTGGCAATCCATCGGATGAGTTTGGGTTTAGTGGTTGCCAGGAGAACGGTACTTGTCTGACTGCATTGTGCCAAGAATAAAGTCTGGTGGAGGAGGGATTATGGTGTCGAGTTGTTTTTCAGGGGTTGGGCTTGGACCCTAAGTTCCAGTGAAAGGAACTCTTAATGCTGCAGCATTCAAAGCCATTTTGGACAATTCTATGCTCCCAACTCTGTGGGAACAATTTGGTTTGATGGCCCCTTCCTGTTCTAACATGACTGTGCACCAGTGCACAAAGCAAGGTCCATAAGAACATCGGTGAGCGAGTCTGATGTGGAGGTACTTGATTGGCCCGCACAGAGCCCTGACCTCAACCCGACAGAACACCTTTGGGATAAATTAGTGTGGAGACTGTGAGCCAGGCCTTCTCGTCCAACATCAGTGCCTGACCTCACATATCCTTGGGAGGTAATAGAGAAGGAAGACTCAGAAGAGGACTTGCGCATCTCTTGGGCTGAGGTCACTGAAGTAGCCAAACAACTACTATTCAGTGGTAGTGCTCCGGAGGTGGATGAGATTCACCCTGAGTTCTTAAAAGCTCTTGACGTTGTTAGGCTGTCTTGGCTGACATGCCTCTTCAACATCGTGTGGATATCGGGGACAGTGCCTTTGGATTGGCACACTGGGGTAGGGGTACCAATCAGATTCCGTCCTGGTCACGGAACACTGGACTATCTCTTCACCCTCACAAGGATACTGAAGGGATGATCAGTGTTTGCCCAACCAGTCTACATCTGCTTTGTGCACTTGGAAGAGGCATATGACCAAGTCCTTTGGGGTCCTGCTTTGGGTGCTCTCAATGGAGTGAGAGTTTAGTTCACATTGCCATAATAAGTCAGACTTGTTCCCGGTGGGTGTTGGACTCTGCTTTAGCTGCCGTTTGTTACTGATTCTGTTCACAACTTTTATGGACAGAATGTCCAGCAGTTGCTAAGGGGCAGAGGAGGTCTGGTTCTGGGCCCTCTGGATCATGTCTTTGGTTATCCAAAGATCCGGGATCCGGGGCAGCAGAACCTGGACATGCTGGAGAGATTATGTGAACGGCTTAGTACTCCCAGTGGAGTGGAGTAAAAGGAGGTGGCTGGTGAGAAGGAGGTCTGGGCAATGTTAACATGAAGCCTAGACCGTTGTCTTCATTATATCGCCAAAGATATATGGTACGTCTGTAACATTTAACCATTAAAACTTAGGGGGGCGGGCAGAAAAAGTTTTGCACTGGGGCCCATTATAAGAAGCTTATGTCACTGCATTAGAATACATGTGAATGAAAAATGATGCAATAAAAAAACAAGAATTTCTTCTGTTCTCCAAAAAGTTAATGGTATCTTGTTGGATGGCTAGAAAAACATTGCTTCTGTTTCCAAACTCCTCAGGGGCGCACCAGCTATTTCAGTATATTCATTACATTTCATCGCTAGCTCATTTAATTAATTAATTAGATCGATTAGCCAGACATGGTATGCTAGTGGTCCACAAATACACGGTTTCTGCAAATACTGGGGTGACTTTAGGTTTTGAAGTACCTAAGGTTTCATAATTATCAAAAAGTATAACAATAGTAGCAAGTATTTGTCATTCTATCAACTAATATCTTTCCACTGAAGACAACATGGGAAAACTCATGGACTTTTCAAGGAGGAAAAAAAACATTATTTCCGACATACTAACAGCATTAGTAGCAACAGTGGTATGGTGTTACCAGATTATTTTCTGTATTTATTAATTTTTAAGTTTGATGTTTCACACTTTTACTTAACTTAGTCACAACATAGAACATACTCATCCTTAGCTTGGCTTTCAGTGTGACAGGACTAAATCATTCCCACAGCATCTGTCTCCATCTCTTATCTTTCATTGGTTCAGCCTGTCCTTTGTGACAGAAATAGGTAGTGATGATGTCACCTTAAGGGTCTGCTTTCCGAGGACCACCCTGCCTGCAGGTCTTCAGAGACGTGGTGGATGCTGATCTATAGGCCCAGGAGTCGGTCTCTGTGTTTTTCTCTGTACTTCCAAATACTGTACAGCTGCTCCCCTGTCGTACGTCATGAGACTCCTTCTGGGACTCACTTCTTAACATCTAGATAGACACATCGGCCAGTCTGCATGGCCTAAGATGTGATCTCATTGTAGACTCCGACTCCCTTCACTTTTAAGGAGTCCCAGATGCCCAGCTCAGCTTCTGCAAAGAGATACAACACATGTACGCTGATATATTAAACATTTTCTGCAAATAAGCTGCCTTGAAGATTAATGCCATAGATTGTTTTTTTCCCAGAAAAATTGTTTTATACGTTCACATTGACATATTTTAAACATTTACATATTTTGTCCAAAGTGAGGCAAACATGCATCATACTGTACCCTCATTTCTACTGAGTGTATGTCACAAAAATAAGGCTGTCCCTGGGTGTTCTGGCACCCGAGACCCAAGCCCCCCACCCCACCCACCCCCCCAAATAAAACCCACAAAACATTCCAAAGCAAAATTCTTTTTCACCCGTTTATTTATTTAAAACACTACCAAAATATAAAATCAAAGTTATTAAATACAACAAGTAACACTAAAAAGTGCAAAATCTGTTGAATAAATGAAAAATACAAAATACACAAAGCTATAAAGCATTCAAAGCTCCAAAGCTCAGCTTGGCAAATGTAGAATATAGCGAATTTGAAACATAACATTTTGAAAATGAGATGGTTCTCCTTGCAAAAGTCAGATGGTCCTCAACTCATTTAAAAAATATTTCTTAGCTGCATTATAAATTAAAAGTATGTGGAATGGTGGCAAAAAATATTGGTATCCCGCTTCTGACACCAGTGTAGTGAGTGTGTGTGATGTTTATTAAAAACAGAGGGATCATCCTACCCTGGGCCTTGCAGTGTATAAAATTAAGTTATAAAATTTGCTGACTTCAATTGTTGAAAAGGTGGCATTATTGATAGTGCGTAAAACATTTCTGTATTTATTCTCTATACATTTCTCCATATACATCGACTTGTATATCTGTATGATGCATAGTGATATAACGAACTTCACAATTCAAAGCAGCAGAATACAAATTTTGTCAGTTCATTTATATTAAAAAATATTTCAATAGCGCGGGGTATCCGGCTGCTAACTAATCTCTTTCACAAGAAAATGTGTGAAATTTTAAAACTAGTTTGGTTCTTTTAATTTAAAAGATTCCAACTAACTGACTGCAATAACAAAATGATGCTGTTTTGTTTTCTTTTTTTTCCTTTTAATTTCAGTATTTCTTCCCAGCAGCCCAGATTCTTTTGACCATTTAATTTGATTGCTAATTATTCTCATGTTTAATGGGGGCTGTGGGTGATTGTCCCACCAATAGATGTTGATATTACAGGGTAACAGGGTAAATAACTCTAATGTCATGGAAAAAAACACAGGTATTTGATTTTTTTTTTTGCTTTTTCGGCTCCCTGATTAAATGATGTTCTAGGTGATCACTTATGCTGCCCATAGAGCTTTGCACTGTGCCCTGACCAAAATATTCATTTTGATACAGATACACAGTTCTTCACAATGTACAGCCCATTGAGGAAAAACGCTGCCCAGATGTCACCATTAAAAGGTGATGTGTATTTTGTGTATTTAAGTTGTGGTGAGTTAAGCCAATTTTATGGATATACTGCGTCATTTTGTTCCATACTTGTTGTGTTAATCAGATAATGAATTTCTAAATTTGTTTGGGGAGAATGAGACACTATCAGTCTACAGACACAGTTTTAACTGCTGCTTTTAGAAACTTCCAGTGAAATGGTCACCAGTCCTTTTCTTCCAGGCACTTAAACTGTGTTATTAATGACTTAATGCTTAGACATTATTATATTTCTTTGTCACTTTTATTTAAAGTGACTTGTAGTAGAAGGAAAGGTTCGAATTTATTTTTTTTTTGTAATATGTGCTTCCTGGGATTTTAATCCACAACATTTGCATTTTTACCACAATGTTGGTACTTGCTGAGCTACAGGATCTGCATTTATATTTAAAGTCCTGGGCAACCAAGGACTGGGAAAAAAAAATCAAGAAGAAACAAGGACTGTCTTTCTTTTGTCTTATGTATCTCATTTTACATGTATATCAATGTGTTAGAACACACCCCTGTAAAGCGCCCTGGGACAACTCTGTTGTGAAGGGCGCTATATAAAAATAAACTGAATTGAATTGAATTGAACTGGGGGAGGAGATATTTCCAGATGAAAGGAGAGAGAGAACATGCGAGAAAGAGAGTGTGCGAGAATGTGAATGAATGATATGGAAGAGATCAGAGAGTGAGCAGGTCCCGTCAGCTGTCTCTCAGCTGCCAATGACAGACAGACACAGCTGTTGGATAAAAATACCTCTGGGATGACCCAACGTGTCTCAAAGGGAGGGGAGTGGGCTGGGGTTGGCCAGAATAAACTTTTTGAAAAACATTAGAAGTGGAAGGAACTGCTTCTATTGAAGTGTCCTGTAATCTGTAGCTATCTGAACCCCTACACTGTGCGTCCCCCGTTTTTGCTCATGAGATGGTACGGCTGGAGACAGGGGTCTATTTTAGGTGGTGGGCGGTCTGGGAGTGGAACAAGCAGGTGCAGTGATTTAGGGAGTGTGACTTGGAGGCAGTTGGCAGTAGTGTACTACAAACGTGTGCTATAATCTCTTCCTTACACGCAACAATCAGGACAGCATGGAAAGCGTGGACGTGTTTGACGTACCTGGGAAAGGCCGGGGACTCAGAATCACCAAGGATGTGTGGGCCGGAGATGTCATCTTTGCGGAGCCGAGCTTTGCTGCCGTCGTCTTTGACAGGTGAGGCTCTCTAACCTTCAGCATGGAAGGTGGAGCATTAGGGAAGGCATGGTGAACCTGAGGAGATGCCTTCCACGTGAGAGCCATGTCTTCTTTATGCACTTCTGCTTCTGTGTTTGATTGATTTTACAAACATGGCTGCTTTGAAGTGGCACCTGAACACACTGAAAGCATGGCATGCAGTTGTACTGAAACTTTGCTGAAGTCCTATGAAGTTCTCTGGTTCTTTCAAAACACCCTACTGCTCTAGAGCTCATATTCCACTGAAGACACTGCTGCATCACTGCATGGATTTAGTTTAAACAACTGTACAAAAGTCACAGGGCACATATAGTCCTGAACAGACATCAACGTGATGCTTAATCGTCTTTGGCATTAATGACTTAATGCTTAAAAATTGTTTCATTGGGATCTACGGTTCTGAAGTTGTCTTCCACTCTCCATACTTGAGTAGGTCTTGAATTTGTCCTATTTCTGCATTTTAATTAATCATAAATATGTTTCATGGATTTGGGATCTTTAAACAAATCATTAAATAATAAGATATTGTGGATTTAGGAAACACATCTATTTTCCGCTATTATTTAGACAGCTGAGAGATCTATTACAGTATGTACTGCATAGCCCTGCAGAACTCTACAGTACTCAGAGGTGGATGTATACAGTGTGCCACAGAATACCATACTCACTATAATATTTCACAAAGCTTGACAAAATCTACAATAGGCGCCCCTGAATCTAATTAATTGGCTCAGTACAATGAGCAATCTGTTTTATACTTCAGTCCCAGACTCATATGTCCCATGCAGCATATGTGAATTAATTCTTGCTACCTTGTAAACATATGCTGCGTGAGATTCTCCTAAGACCTTTATGTGTGTAATTGAGATGCAGACAGGGTATTGTGCAGTACAGTGTTTCTCAACCTGGTTCACAGGAACCCAAAAGGGTGAATGTTTTTGCTCCTTAGTGGACCTTCTGGGGCTTACCGAGGACTGGGTTGAGAAACACTGGTGTAGTGTCTCAGTGACATCACATGGAGTATATCAGAACTATCTAGGGTCCTGTGCCATCATGACCTGATCTTGCCTGATCTTGCTTTTCTCTAAAATCATATCATTTTCAACTTTTATTTGATAAATATTGATTGACAAGTGAGGTAAAGGAAAGACTTGTCTGATGGCCATTGATTAGGATTCGATATAGTCACTCTCTCTTACAGAAACCCAACACAGGCAGCATAAAGATTACCACAGGATTGGGTGCTGTCCATAACCAACCTATTCCTTTCTAAGATTAATCTCAGTGGTTAATTACCAATTCATTTTTAATGTTTGCAGAGATCCGAAGTGTTTCATGGTACTGCATGGAAATTCATATCACAGGACATGTATGTACCTGCAGGACGGCATCTGCTGTCTCGTAATGTGAAACGCTAGCATTGCACATGAGCTGTGCTATAGGAAAAATATTTAATGCCTCATACTGGTCTCTGTATCCGTTTTTGATTAGCCTTGCATATCCACGCAACTTGTGGCACATAAATGTGAGATAGAGAATAAAGAAACGTACAGATGTTGAAGGATTTAATTTAAAAAAAATTCTCCCTGTTTAACCCTGAAATAAATTGTACATGCAAGCCCACCTGATAAAGGCCTCGTTCCTGCCAGGAAGACACGAGAACCTGAAGTTTGCTGCTGTGAATCACGTCGACACCAGCTCTGCCCTATTTTTAGGTTGGAGATCAAGTGACGTGGGTAGTGATACTATGTGCCAAATGGCAGAGTGACACATCTGTCCACAAGCAGTCGAGGAATCTCCCCCCCCCCCCCAAAAAAGCTTTATTGTGCTTCTATGGACTATTGGTAACAGCAGTATCTCACTAAGATTCCTTTTGCCTAACAATGGGAAATGTTGCCTATTGACTGAGCACCTTCTTCATACATAACTTGAAGTGAAAGCATTTCAAGTAGCGTTTTCTAGGATACATTTAGAAGGTTGTATTGACAGATTGCTTAGGTTGGACATGGGTGCTTTTAACTTTGTCCACTAAAGAGACCTGGATGGTGGTGGGTCAGCATGCTGGTCTTCGCATCAAGAAAATCCTAAGTAGAACATAGAAAATGACAAAGACTAAAATACCAAAGGACCTTAGAAGCCTTTGGTTCTTACATTTTTGTTGGGTCTGTATATATCTGCCAAAGGATTATCAGAAGTGTCCCTTCCTCACATTTTAAAACTTCAGTTATTGTCTCATTTGCTGCAGGAACTGCCTCAACCTGTCCTCTTACTTGCACGCCACTTTGGATGAAACCGACTGCTTAATAATTAAATGTAAATGTTTTTTCATTGCCTGGTTGGTTGTGATTGGGTAGCATCTCAGCTGAAGGGCCACACAGAATGCAGCCTGCACTTGTCATCTGTCAGTTTCTCGCCACTGTAATGAGAGCTTCTCAGAAGAGGTGTTACTAGCAAGTTATTGGGATGTGAGCAGATAACAGGCCCTCTTCCTCTTCCTCTTCCTCTCCCCTTTGATCAGCTTGGCTGAACATGTATGTCACAGCTGCTTCCGGCGGCAGCCCAAGCTGCACCGGTGCGGTCAGTGCAAATTTGCGCAGTACTGCAACCGCACGTGTCAGCGCCAGGCCTGGGAGGAGCACAAGCTGGAGTGTGCCGCCATCAAGGCCTACGGCAAGGTGCCCAATGAAAACATCCGGTAAGGGCCATAGCAGAGGGAGGGGCTTGCCAGGAGGGGCCAGGTTTATGCAGGGAACAGAGTCACTGTAATTGGTTCTATAATTTGGTGAAATGGCACATGTTGTCATTGTAATAATTGTAGATCTGTCAAAACGACCAATAAGAAGACAATAACAATAGAACTGGAATACAACAATGGGAATAGCTATAGATGGAGGTTGGTGTATTAAATTGCCACGTATTACTGCCAAGGCTTGCGGCTCGTATCCTGTGGCGTGTCGACAAGGAGGGAGGGATTGTGTCAGACACTCAGCTCATCTCCATCGAGGATCTGGAGAATCACGTGTCTGACATACTCCCAGAAGACCTGAATGACCTCAAGGTGGATGTTCTTAACTTCCTGGACTACTGGCCTCGCTACAGCAAACCTCACAAAGTGGAGGAGGTCTCCCATGTCCTTGGGTTGGTCTGTATCTTCGTCCATGCAGCTTATATATACTTTCATGTGTCTTTTATACATTTAAAATGTTCATGATGTTCCAGTGAAGTTTGTGCTGTTTTTAATCCTTCAGGATACTCACCACTTTTTTATCTTCACAAACACCCACAATACTTTTCACCGATTCAGCGCTGATGTCTAATTTTTTAGCTCTTATGAATGACTTTCCTTTCTCTTTGTGTTAATCATTTTTCCTGTAGTTAATGTGCGGCTGGTTCATATAAAAACACCACTCCTCCCGAATTAACTTGTGTTACAGATTAGCTGTAATGGCTTTTCAATGAGTGACCACCGGGGGCTCAACGCAGTAGGGGTGGGCCTTTTCCCAAACCTGTGCCTGATCAACCATGACTGCTGGCCCAACTGCACCGTCATCCTCAACAACGGGAAGTGAGTACCCCTGCCTCACTTCCTGTCCGGTCCCGTTTCATGTTTGGAGGAGCAATTGACGGCTTTTGCAGCACCAGTGCGTGAGAGAGAGCAGTGAGCACTGGGTGGGATTAATGAGCAATATGAGGGGAGTGTGTTGCCTGTGGCGGGTGTGTGAGTGTGTGACAGGGAGAGGAGAGCTTGTGTAGGACTATTAGGTGTCTGTAAACCAGTTGCCTCTTGTTTTGTTTTTCAGTCAGACAGCTGTGAACACTCTATTTCATACTCAAAGGAGGTGGGTCAAAAAAGTTCCCACCTATTTAGCCTGCTACCTCACACACCCCCAAACAAAACCTAATCATGCTGATATCAATTGAGTGTAACACAAAAATCACAGTCACTTTTCTGTTTTAAAAATTGTTTCTGTTCCATGTTTTTCTTTTATTTGTAAGTTTCTCATCTGAGAATCTTCTCTGTCACAAGAACACCTTACCAAATAGACAGAGGGTCAAAATTAGGGGTTCAGGAAAGGTTCATTGAATCAAGTTTGATGGTGGAATAGAATAAGTGTGTTGGATGAGGTGTTCAGAACAACCACTCCAGATATTTCAGCTAAACCCAACAAAACAACTTAACAATATAATATTTGATAAAGAAAAACAGCCTTTGTCAGCTTTTAGCTCCTAGTGGTAACAGCAGACATCCCACTTCTCTCGGAAGTTCTGGAAGTCTCTCACAAATCGAGGGCAGCTCCCTAACACCCACAAATGATGTACATTGTTCTGTTATTGGACAGCAGTAAAATGACCTGGCAAGAAGTTTCACCGCTGCCACCCTGCAGTCAAGTCCTAGATGCTGCTTTTCAGAATAACATTCACTTAAATCAAGGACTTGGGTCTTTCAGGTGTTCCTCCACAGAGCAGTCAAGCCCATCTGTCTCTCCAAGCCAGCTGTCCCATCATGTCTAAAGGCAGCTGCTTGTCCTGTTAATTCGTCTGCCTGTCCACCATTTTGTCTGTCCCGCCATCGCTGTCTCCAGTTTCCTCTCCTTTGTTTGTCTGCATGCTGTTTCCCACTCTTTTCCAGCCAGCAAATACTTCTTGCCTTTTCTCTCTCGCTTTTCATTCTACCTGTTGTTGTGTGCAGCTATTTGATCATTCTGCCTTCTCTCTCTCTCTCTCTCTCTCTCTCTCTCTCTCTCTGTTTGCTTGTCTGTGGAGCTTGCTGGTAGCAATAACTAAGCCATCTAGGTCTCTGCTCTTACTGGTATCTCCTCCTTGTCTCATGGTTTGAGCCAAAATACACCCCCTGGCCAATGGAATTAACTGATACAGCCCTTCTGATAACTCACACTAAAGCGACTAATGAGGCATGGGTGTGACCCTGAGGAGAGACAGGGCTCAGATGACAGCAAGAAAACCCAGCACAGGAGTTAGCGTAGATGCTAGGGATGTACAGGAGGGTGTTGAGACAACCGCATGAGTTATTAGCAGGGATGGACATAACTGGTATGCAAGTAGGCATTCACCTTTGAAAACGATACGTGCGACGATCGATTCTGGTAACAAAGTAAATGCGTACTTATTTTATGTGATATAACAAGAAAGGATCTTGCATTTTAACCTGTATACCGCAAATGAAGTAGAGTTAGCATATAAAGATTAAAATGCATTATATTTTGTTTTCA
>JAODKF010000046.1:28841225-28853467 GCA_026779585.1 Mormyrus proboscirostris
CACACACCATTCACTCACATCACAGGACACACTGACATCACAGGACACACTGACATCACAGGACACACTCACACACCCTTTATTCATTCCAACAAGAAATTCTAGATTCTAATTAACTTCAGCATGTTTTTGGATTGTGTGTGTGTGTGTGTGTGGGGGGGGGGTGTCAGAGTACCTGGAGGAAATGCCACAAGGAGAAAAGCACACACAGGGAGAACATGCAAACTCCACACACTCGCAGAGCTATAGTGCAGCCTTGAACACTGGTTCAGAAGTGTGAGGCAACAGTGCTAACCAACATGCCACCGCAGTGAAATCATTTGAACCAGTGAGCACCTGATCCCAAGCACAGCATCCTAATTCATCAAACACCACTCCAACCATGCTGCTGCTCTTCCATCCACAACATGCTCACAGTTCTACAGGGGACAGTGCAGATCAAATGTCAGCCCATCACAGGGCACAGACATGGAGTGAACAGACAAGCTTTCCATACACACAGAGCCACAGAAAGGAACTGAACATACAACACTGGGCTGGAGGCTACAGTGCTAATCACAGAGCCACCATAGCACCCGAATATGATTATGAACACCAAGGATCTCATTTAGAAATTCTGCAGCAATGTGAATAACATTCCAGTTTCAAATCCTGGAATATACATATACAGTGGAAACCAATTAATCACAAATTGTTCACTATAACCGATTTTTTTTTTCTTATGTCTCAGCCAGATTACCATTGACATTTGTATATAGATTTATTACAATATAAGGTAATAAAACGGAGACCGTTGCTATTAATTTTATTGACTTTCAAAATAAAGTACAGCTGTTTCAAACTCTTTTCAAATTACAGTACTGTACAAATTAAATTACTGAACTGTGTATAATTCAAATATGCTATAATACAGTACAATATTGTACTTAATATTCAATTTTATTTAAACAACGCAGTTTCGCAATATTGCATTGTATCCTGGGAAGGACGAAGGCAAGCAATCCAAATTATTTCTAGGTTTTCTTATTTCTTAAACTCATCTTAATCTTAGTGTAGTTATGGTATCTTATTAAATAAATAAGAAAACCTAACACATGTCACTTTTTCTGGCTCCTTTCATTGAATATGTAGCAACTTTCATGTGTATGAATGAGCCATTGACACCTGGCCACGTCCCTATACAGTACCCCCCTAATATGGCGCTGATGGGGATGCGTTTCACCGCTGCGCTTTTCGTCAAATTACCATGCGATCTTTGGGTGACAGTGGCACTACACGCCCCCGATGCAGGTAAAATAAAGACATGGTTTACTTTTTTGCCGGTTTAACCTCATTTTAAAAACTTTAATACTTCCGACAATGGAGGTTTTGAAAAGAACACAGATTACGGATTTAGTCAGCGTTTTTTCATGTTTCTACAATAACATTTCAGCGAGTTATGAACTGAAATACACGAGAAAGTTACCAGAGGTAGTTTTAAGAAGGAAAATATTTCCTTTTTTGGAGGGCGTATCGCTATAACAAGGTGCATGAAGCCTTCTTTCTCTGCCGTTTAGATTGGCATCATATCTTTCGCCAAACAAATGGCAATGACAGTCTGGGTAATATCTTTCCAGCGTTTGCCTTTTCTATCATACGGAGTACAACTGCCGAGAGACTCGGTGTTGTCATGCCGAACCAGCTTGTTTTGTTTTGGTTTCGTAGCGTCAGCTCGTGAGCTTTCAGACAATCGGGTGCCGATGCTTCAGATTGGATTGTACCGGCTTCTTGCACTGCTTGCATATTACCGTGGTCTGTTCCATAATTGCATGTTTCTATCCAAAATAACTGAACACCACTGAAATACCTATTTTTGATTTTGACGAACAGATGCACAGGTCAATTTGGCGATGAAAAACCATACCTCAGATAGCAAGATGTACTAACTGTTGCAATCGTTTCCATTGCCCTTTGTGCCCAGTAACGATGTTTAAACCGACAACGTTACTACGAGCCCAAATGCATGTAGATTCACACGCAAAGAATGGAATTTCATTCCAAGGTATTTCATCTGTAGAAATTCTTCAATGCTGTAGAATGTTGCATAGTTATCTATATGAAGAAAGGTGTCCATTCAAACATGAATGCTTGGTTTTTGTCTTTTTATATTCCATCTGACATGCCAAAGATAAGGAAATGGTGGTGCCTAACTGATGAGCAGTGGTCTGGAAAAGTATGTATGTAAAGCATTGTGTTTCACATTATGATGCATTCAGATGCACTTTCTTTGCAGTGAAGGAGATTTCTGTCAGATATAGAATACCTGGTAAAGCCCTGCAGGGAAGCTGAGTATTATATTTTTGTTATTTTTAGGGTGATATTTCATTAATTTGTCTGTAGTAGTGCATTCTCCACTCAGCTAATGGAGAGGTTTTGCATATACGGGTATTAATGACACCATTGATGATTCACTACCAAGGCTTAATGTTTCAATATCTCGATGTAAGTAATGGTACTTGTACTACTCAGACATGGACAGAGGTTTGCTGTTTGGAATGAGGAAGCTTCACACCTGCTGAAAGCGAGCTTGGAGCCTCTCTAGAGGGTGAGCACTCCTGCTCTTCTCAGGCCTGGTGGGCAAGCTGTGACTGACTGCTCTACAAAGAGTAATAGTAGTGTGTGTGTGTGTGTGTGTGTCCCTCATTTTTTTCAGGTGGTTTCCCTGTTGACTACCAGCTGCACCTGATTAACTTATTCGATCCCTGATATTCACTTCCAGTGTCATAGGAGTCGCGCATCATGAGGGACCTCTGCAGTGCCGTGTGCTGGATTCGCAAGGATCTGAATGTGACAACATCACCTCCAACTAATTAGCTCAGCTGTTGGGTAGGCAACTTGCTGCAGGGAATTGTCTTGCTACCCCATGAGGCGGTAATTTGGGGTAAGTGGATCGGGATCTGTTATGCTGGAAGAGATGCATCCCAGAGGTTTAACGTTGAGGGTGGCCTCAAACTCTACTAAGGCTGTGCTTAGAACCTCTCCCATGACTGACTTGCTACCCAATCTAGCACAGAGTGCAACCTTAATAGACTGAACTCCTCTTTCCCAGGCATCCTTCGAAATGGAGTGTGATTTTCTGCTTTGCTAATCGGAGTGTCTAGAAACCTCAGATATGCCACTGAGCCCATATGCAAATTCAGATGCATCACAGAGGATATGAATGCTTCTCCTCAGATCAGGATGATCCAGGCTCTTTTATGTGTCGTATCTAGGAATAGAGACCTCATGTAAAAGTTATTCCTCCTATTTTTGCCAGGCAACCAGGAGGTCTACTAGAAGAGGCGGATCATCCCATTGTCTTGGTTAAGCCCCCAGTCGTTGTATCAGCACTTTAGCCCTGGTGGTAAAGGGAATCAGGAAACCAAGAGGGTCATATAGACTGACTAAAATGTTGTAGATACTGCTGATGGCAGCTCCTGTGTACTCCACTGGGTGGTGCTTGTACCTCAAGGTGTCTGAAGAACGATGCCAATGAGTAAAGCATATTCTACCATTCAATGCGTCTGTTTCGTAACCTGTTGCCCTTCTCCCAGAAGTCTCCATCAGCCCAGCACAGGTTCTCAGAGTATAGAAAAACAGCTTTCCCTTGATTCGGGAACAGCTCCAAGAGCTTTCAAGAGACCTATTGCGCTGATCGAAGTACAGCATCCATATCGGCCTTTAGGAAACACACGGACAAGGCATATCTTGGAATGATACTTCACAGCAGTGCTATTGCCACAAGCCTCTGTACACAAAGTTCACTGAAGGTGATGCTGAAGTGTGCTATTCATCCACCCCACCATGTTGTGCAGATGTCTGATGTGCAGACTGAGAGGCTCACGAGGGGGTGCTAGAGTTCACAGCAGTGATGCGGTCATCTCCGTTTCACACTTCATGGTGCTTTTGCAGTTGTGTCTGAAATGTGAAGACAATGCACAACATTTGAAGCAAATTCCATGCTCTTTCATGTAGACATTTCTGCAACATTTTATGTAGTAAAGCTGTCACCTATAATGCACTATAATGGTAGGTATTAGATTTAATAAACCGTTACAGCATGTAATAATGCCGTATTGTATTAACTCGACAGAATGTAACAAATTGAATGATGATGATGATGATGATGATAATAATAGGGTGATGTTGCAATATAAAATGAGTATAAAATGTATAATGTATAAATTTGTAACATAATGCAGTATTATTACATAATACATTGTTACACGGAGTGTGACAACACATTGTATAATAATATTGTGCTATGTGATTCTGTCCTATTATTACATAACGCAGCAGTATTACATAATGCATTGTAATGCAGCATCTTCTATTAACAGTCATAAAGCATCATAGTGTTAATTATAATACTTCATAAGCTCCAATGAAGTTGTTCTATAATGCACAATAATTACCTTCATAATGCATTATAATGGTCGGTATAAGAATTAAGGATGCTTTTTACTGCATTATGAAGGTATCTATAGTGCATTATAGATTAGACCTTGATAGAGCATTCATAATGCATAATTAAGATAATGTGTTATGCCTTTTTATAAATATTATAGCCATGTGTATAATGCTTTATGAATGCATTATAATGTGTTATGAATGTATTCATAGATTCTTATAGACGTGTTATGGCCTTATTACGCCATATGTATATTGCGCCTTATCTTTCTCTAGTGGCATCAACCTAAAGCAGCAACATTTCCATAAGGGGTACGGCTTGTTATGTATGGGGAAATGCTTATCCATGTCTGGTTCTGAGGAGTTAGTTCTGAGGCACCATAATACACAGGGTGTTACATGCAGTGGCGCATAGTGTGTTTTTTTTCCTTCCTCTCTTTCGTACCTTCCTTTCTTTTAGACCAGCCCCTCAACTCGATTGGTTCCTTTGCTCAAAGGTGATTGGTCAATCATCCCTACCGCCCCACTCGATTCGGGAGATACTGCCCATCGACCATAAGAAGACCTGTACTGCAAAGCGGGTTTACTGGCATATCGGGGTAGCTTGTTTAAGGTTAATTTAAGGTAGTCTGAGCAAAATGTAAATGAACGAATATGAAGTCCATTTAAACTGTGGTACCTTAAATCTGACAAGTTACTCTGATAAAGCAGTAACCCCGCTTCAGAGTACAGGCCATCGGGCGAAGACGAACAGAGAGAGAGACGGAGTGCTGTTTGTGTCATTTGGTTTTTGCTGTTTCAGAGAAAGGATAACTATTCGTTTGTATATAGCTCACTTTGGGTTGTTTGTCAGGCAGGGTCAGGTTAGTTGTCCACATCTCCGGTTGCTTTGTACATATATTTACCATCCTCTTTTCCCTCATTGTATTATCACTGCTCTATTACACATATCGTTTGCTTGAAATTACCCGCTTGCTGTAATCTCATACATTTATATTGTGCAGAACAGAACCTTTTCAACATATTGCTGTTTTTTTGTCATTTCTATGTCCTGTATCGTGTCTGGCTGTGTGTACCCCAATCCATTTATGTTCCGATTAGCTGTAACTCAGGGGTTCTACACTATGAACACTGTGGGGGCAGTTGCTGCCAAGGAACATAAAGCTTGGGTTATTTCTTGTTTTTGTCTGGTGATAGATAAACTGAGTGAAGAAATAGAAAAATGGATAGGAGACATTAAGCTCTTCATTGTACTTCGAGCCTTGAGAAATCCATTTTTCCAGAAGTGCAGAAGGCAGCTTCTCCACTATGGGACTTACCCCACAAGCAGTATCAAAGTAGGTTAGGCCATGTAGGCAGCCATCTTTGGCAAAGAGAAGCTTCATTGGTAAGTCTGCTAGTTCAAGTAACCTTACATTGTCTTTGCTTGACGTTCTTGGGAAGCTGTCTAGTTTCCTAAAGAGTACATTTTCAGTTATTTCTGGAAAACTGTAACATTTATTCATCCTTTCCCAATGCTATTCTCAAAGCTGTTGCTGGATTGTTGACATGAACTCCTCTGATACTCCTACTGTGCTCATGATTCACTGTCCTGCCATTTAATAATAATAATAATAATAATAATAACAATTTATAGAGTACTTTTCTTACATAAAATGCAACCCAAAGTGAACACAGCACATGCACAACCCAGTTGTCAGTTGTGGTGCTTTTTCACTGCTACCAAGAATCGAGCCGGGCTCTCACTGTCATGGTCCTGTTTACTAGCAGGACTGAAAGTGTGACTAAACCGGGCTGGTTGTGTCACCACTATCTGATTGGTCAAAATGCAAGAAGATATTAATGATTTGTCAATATTGCATGGATTATCTGAATGAAAAAGAGCATATTCTGTATATATTCCATTACTAATAGTATTGCACATACTGTAGCGATTTATTGATACATTCCTGATAACTTGAAACTTGATAAGTTCCAGCCTCCAACTTAAAAAAGAGCTATAGAATACCGCAGTGGAATGGATTTGTAATGCAAATTTATGCAAGTAAATAATAATAAATAATAAATGTTTGACGTTAACACAGAGATTCTCACAGACATGCTAGCGGAAATTAGTACATAGTAAATCATGATGCACACCAGATGAACAGCAAATAAGAATCTCTTCAGGTGTACGACACTGTCGCTGTCCAAACCCGGTAAGAGCGGAACGGAGCTGATGCGTCTGCAGCAGAAAACCAAAGCAAACTGAAACTGTGCTGTAAGTATAATATCTCTGCGTGGCATGGGTCTGATATGGCTGACTTCCTGTATGCCAGTGGAAAAGCACCTAGGCTGAAGAAAGAGAGAGAGAGAGAGAGAGAAACCTTTTCAACCAGTGGCTCCCAAGTCACATTGCGCTTACCTGTACACATACACCATACGGCCAACAGGCTGGTGGGAAATGAAACAACAAAATAAAATGCTCCGTTTCAAATGTAGAGCAGCATCCCAGGTAGGACCTACAATGAACATTCGTAATTGTTGTGCAGAAACAGCAGTAGTTAGCAGCAAAGTATAAACTGTATCAGTCTATCAAATGCACAGAAAACGTGGAATTCTTTACATTGGCAGGCACACATTCATAGCATGGCTCGAAGAAGGTGAGTATCGAATTTGACTTGGCAAAATACAAAGTGTAATACACGGAATATGAGCAAATGTATCCCTATTGTATGCGCCATAAACATGACAGTAATAAACATTCTGTCTTGACAAACTTACCAGATGTAACTGTAAGAACAACTATAACAGAACACAGAGTGACCAGAAACCACAGCAATACAGACGGAGCATTGGGCAGCATTTGTTATTGCAATTAGCTCCAATTAATGAATTTAAATGTACACTCATGCCGCTGCAGCTTAGCCCTTAGCTTCAGTCACCTCAGAAACAGCTACCAGGACTCAAGGCATCTCAGTATGTGCAGCTTTACATGACCAATGCTCAGCAAACAATCCCACTCCAGGGACACCACTAACCCGCATCCTACCAACAGAGGTGTATTTTTTGTTATATCTCCCAGGTGTTTATGTTCAATTATACAAGATTATACAGGACCGTAAAGTAGTTTGCCTTGTAAATGAATGACATGCAGTCAGAGCATGATCAAGATGGGATGTGAGTGTGGAAAAACACAAATATAACAATTTTTGAGGCTGGGGAGGACGGGAAGGAGGGATATGTAAGAGAAGGTGGTTTCTCGGAGCTCCGAGATGTGTTTGGCTGTAATAAATGTAGAATATGATTATATATAATGCAGTTTGTGATAACACCAGTATTTGTTTTTAGGCAAAAATGGCAAGCAGATTGAAAGTGGCCATATTTAGTGCTGCTGCTTTGTATTGAGAGACAAAACAGAATTTAAAAGTGTTGAAGTTTGAATGACTGTGTGTTTATTTCAATTATTGTATCATCATATAAATACATCACAAATAATGTTTACTTGAAGTTACTCAAAAGTAAGTGATACCACAATCAAAAGCTGCAAGTTATATCAAAGAAAGGTTTAGATTTTTGTTTTACAAAATATGTAAATTAATTGTAATAATATCTATTTTTTTCTTTAGGTAACATTAATTGCTTAACTAATAATACTTTGAGAAGAAAAAAGTTTTGCTATTAATATTATTTTGCTATGATTGCCTCTTGCAGTGTATTGTGTTTATTCAGGTTGTCCTTTGTATTACACTAAACTTGTTTGGTAATCAGACACAGTTAAGTGTTACTGTATGGATATAGTAAAAAATATAGGAAATAGTAAAATATAGTAAAAATATAGGAAATTAGGACTGTTACAGTGTCTGATATCTGATATACAGTGTAAATTAGGGCAAATACTTTGTCACAGCAGTGTCTATATTCCCTTGGTGACTGTGTGTGTTCCAGACTGTATCAGGGTTGACAACTCTCACGCTTTCTGACTGTTACACGCACACAAGAAATCTTACAGCAAATCTACATTATCCCGTTATAAACCTAAAATTAGCTACATTAAAAGCGTTGGGGTAGTTTGCAAACAGTACAGACAATTTGCAAGGTGATAAAACTGTAACATACTTTGTAAATGCGTGTGCAGACTTGTCTCGAAATGAAAATCTATGGCCAGCCAGCTCACCAAAGTTGGCAGCCCTGCTGTATCTGAGTTAAAGACTCTTGTCTACAGACTATCTTGTGGCTTTAAACCACACAAATATAAAGCATGTTGACTGCCCTCTGACTCATAGAGGTCACCGGTGAATTTTGAATTGAATTTGAATTTTGAAATGATATGAATGAGCCTTTCACACCCACACATCTTTATCCGTTTCCGTCCCCTTCCTGCTTCTATCTCTAATAATTTTTTCACTATCTACATGTATCATGTCCATAAAAATTGACCTAGAACATGTACAAACAGACACACACGTAGACACATACACCATCCTGAAGGGGTATGTAAGGGAAAAACAACAGGAAGTAAATACTTCCTAAAGTGAACCAATAGAGTAGAGTATGGTGCTGCTCACAGCTGTTTGACCTAATGTGTACTACTGGTCTCTAAATGAATCTTCAGAGAAACAGAGCAAGCTGTGCCTTTGTAATGAGTCAGCCAGAGAGGAAGTGTAGTGGCTTAAATTTCTAAAGAACAGCTGGCAAACTTCCAGCAAGCGATTTTGGGGGATTGAGTCTTTTCTCAGAAATACTCACCTGCAGCTCATTAACTCAGTGGCAATATGTAATTCCCAGGGGTTAGACACAGGTGGTGCAAGGCTGTTAGCCTAAAACTCAGTTTATTTGTAACTCACAGTCACATTTAAATTTCCAAAACAGATGCAGCATGCCTGGGTTCAGGTCTCTGCCAGGGTTGCATGTGTGTGGAGTTTGCATGTTCTCTCCATGTCATCATGGGGTTTCCTCTGGGTACTCTGGTTTCACCCCATAGTCCAAAAACATGCTGAGGCTAATTGGAGTTACCAAATTGCCCATAGGTGTGTATGTGTGAGTGACTGGTGTGTGAGTGTGCCCTGCGATGGGTTGGTGCCCCATCCTGGGTTGTTCCCTGCCTCGTGCCCATTGCTTCCGGGATAGGCTCCGGACCCCCTGCAACGCTGAATAGGATAGGTGATTCCACAAAATGGATGGGTGGATGGATGCAGCATACAAAATAGATCTGACCTACCTTGAATTCAGAGACAGAGATCAAAAACAGAGATTCAAATAGACATATATCTTACTTAAAGACTTACTAACTTATTTGAAACACAATTTTCCCATTTGTATGACTCACAGAGACTTTTGGAGAGACGTAATTCTTTGAAAAAGACCTTTCACCTGGATTCACGTAGCGTAAACATGACATGCAGCACATTTAAGTCTTTGACTGAGGTTCCTTTAAACGGTTATATTTCCAGACTTGGGTCAAGTTGGCTCCAATGATCCAACCTGGCATGTCTATCAGGTTCATTACCATGTGAGAAGTGATTCATTGGCCTGTTCTGACTGACACTCTGGTCATAAATTCCATCCCTTCTTCTCTCCTTATTTTCTCACCCTCTTTCTTATACCCAGGTTACACATGGTCCTTTCATAATGTTTAGATGTGAGAAACAGTTGTGTGACTGCAGATGGTGTACATACGTGTATTTAGTCTCATTTGAATGATCTCAGTGTGATTAGTACAATGGTCTCTGTCTTAGACCAGTATGTCATTATAGAGTTATAGAGAGCTGGGCAAATTGTGCCCAGTTAGAAGACTCTGTTCCCAGTCTTAATTGTCCAACCGACCATCTAAATATTTATCAGTGATAAGCAGTTGGAAGATGGATGGATGCCTATTGTCTGTTCCTGTATCTTTCGGGAATAAGTTTCTATATCTCTTCATTGGCAATAAAGGAACTTTTTCTCTTGGGCTGTTATTTAAGGGACCCTACATGATGACTGGTGAGTCACGCTATCGGCAGAAGCTCCCACATGTTTCTCACACTTACTGTGTGTAAATTCTGCTGGGTGTGTATTACTCTGACTCTTTATATTGTTTTGCATAATTGGTATAGTCATGTACTCAAGTGCTCACTTTCAGTGGATATTTACGCTTTCCTTTGAATTGTAATTGATGTGTGATATGTCTGCCCAGTGAATAATTTTTATCAATTCTTATCTTTCTGAAATTACTGTCTCTAGTAGATTCCTAGATAGTGATAGTGCCGAAATTTTTCAATACACATGACAGTACTAATGTAAGAGCGTGGGGGCATTACAGTCCAGTCACTCTACATTTATGACTAATCACTTAGACTAGTCAAACGGGAGGTTAGAGGACACACAATATTGTGCAGTTATAAGCTGAGTTTAATCGATCGGACACACTGAGAGGGTGTCGGTGCATGTGCTGAATTGACGGAACATGCCGGCATTGCGACAGTTTGTAGATGCCCTGCAATCCAAGACCCAAGACCTAGCTGGTTTCATATTGTGTTCGTGGATTGCTTAATCAACCAAAAGCAAAGTAAGGTCTCAGAATAACCACCAAAAAATACTGACCATAAGTAAAATATACCTATAATTAAATAAAATAATTTCAGTAAATTATTCGGGTAATTTCAATAAAGTCAGATTAAATTTAATTTGAACATTTTTCAGAAATGCAGGGAGAAAAGCCTCAGGGACATGAAACCTTCCGCTGGAGTTTGTCATTGGGTCAGTGGGGGGTTCCTTGCACACTTTTAAAATCCTTTTGTTTTTTTTTAAAGCCTGATTTCTGCCTTGTCTACATTGCCAGCATTTGCATAGCACATGATAAATAAGGGCCTTCTACTTGCTTGTAACTGTGTCCAATGTGCCACTGTAATTTTGCTGCAAACCCAATTTCCTTTTGGCATAATAAAGGTTTTCCGCATGAAAATATGTCTGTCTTGCATGATGTCTTCCTCACTGGTTGTCAAGATTTAGCATGGTGAATAACAATCTGCTGAGCGGCTTTTGGGTAAAAGGGGGAATTTTATGTGAAACTGCACTGAAAAGAATGTAGAAACAAAAGGGGCCGCAAGCGTTCAAACAAAAGGCAGGTGACAAAACAATACCAACGAGGGCTAGAACCAAACATGGAGGAAACACGAGCACATACAACACCTACAACATCTAATGTAATTTAATTTTAAATTAGTGATTGTCATTGTTGACACACCACAGCACACAGTGTACAACAACAAAATGTGTTCTCTGCATTTAACCCATATATGACAATGTGACATAGCAGGGGGCAGCTAATTCAGCACCCGGGGAGCAACAATGACCAACAGAGGAACTGGAGAGGGGCAGGCACATATAATAATAATAATTGATACTTTATTGATCCCTGTCGAGTAAGCTGTCTGCAAAGGGCCTTGAGGCGCCCAAGGAGCTGGGGGTTAAGCGCCTTGAGGCGCCCAGGAAGCTGGGGGTTAATGGCCTTGGCGTGCCCAGGGAGCTGGGGGTTAAGGGCTTTGGGGGGCCCAGGGAGCTGGGGGTTAAGGGCTTTGGGGCGCCCAGGGAGCTGGAGGTTAAGGGCTTTGGGGCGCCCAGGGAGCTGGAGGTTAAGGGCTTTGGGGCGCCCAGGGAGCTGGGGGTTAAGGGTCTTGGGGTGCCCAGGGAGCTGGAGGTTAAGGGCTTTGGGGCGCCCAGGGAGCTGGAGGTTAAGGGCTTTGGGGCGCCCAGGGAGCTGGGGGTTAAGGGCCTTGAGGCGCCCAGGGAGCTGGAGGTTAAGGGCTTTGGGGCGCCCAGGGAGCTGGAGGTTAAGGGCTTTGGGGCGCCCAGGG
>JAODKF010000046.1:28868271-28879121 GCA_026779585.1 Mormyrus proboscirostris
CTCCATTATTTATCACTCTGAATGTATTTTCTCACATGCTGCTGAAACTATGATTTGTCAGAGAGACAAACTTCTGTTTCCTGCCCCAGTTAAGCCGGACCCACCCCATCTGGGGCTGTGCAAGAAGCAGGGGAATTTGCTCAGTGTGACTGTGCAGCCCGCAGCCAGCTGGGCAAAGCCCCTCAGCTACTTCCCGCTGGATCACCAGATTGAGTTCATATACCAGAACGATGGCACGGTGAGGAGATCGGCAACATGAACTGACCAAGCCGCTGCCATCAACAGGCCGATGCTGAAACTGTGTTACATACTGATAGTGATCGTAGCAGTTACGGCTCTGGAAAAGGTTAAGAGACCACAGCACACTTTTCACTTTCACTCATTTCACAATTTATGAATAATATGTCCCTAAAGTGAATAATATATATATATATATAGGACGTCCATAAAGTCTCTTTACAATTTCAAAAATTTATTACAAAGGCAAATGAAAAGACAGATATATGGAAGTTATTACAAAATGAGACGTATATATTTAAGTTTTTTTTTTGCCTCATTTAATACACCTCTATATGGGCACCATTAGTTGCACTAAGCACATCACGACAGTACTGGGTTTCTTGCTTTAGATTAGTGATGTCACCATGTTCGCTGTATCACACCCTCATCAATGGCGGCGTGGCGTCAGTGATCCTCTGCTTTAGATTAGTGATGTCACCATGTTCGCTGTATCACACCCTCATCGATGGCGTCATGGCGTCAGTGATCCTCTGCTTTAGATTAGTGATGTCACCATGTTTGCTGTATCACACCCTCATCGATGGCGTCATGGCGTCAGTGATCCTCTGCTTTAGATTAGTGATGTCGCCATGTTCGCTGTATCACACCCTCATCGATGGCGTCATGGTGTCAGTGATCCTCTGCTTTAGATTAGTGATGCTCCGTACCTTTGTTTGCAATGTGATTAAAAATTTTAGTACATAGAACAAACCTGATGAAGATATCTCATCAACTGCCTTTGTAATACATTTTTCGAATTGTAAAGAGACTTTATGGACCCTGTGTTTTGTGCAAATTGCAGCCTGTTTCTTCCCTGTTTCTCATAAATGAAGGGCTTCTTCTTTGCTTTATGGGTCTTCAGTTCTGCTTCTAGGAGCCTGATACGAACTGTCCTAGCAGCGCACTTCACACCTGAACTTAATGTTTCCCATTCGTTTGAAGGTTGCTTGATGTCATCCTGTGATTCATGAGAAACTGTCAGAATAATTTGACAGTTGATGGGTTGCTTCTGCCCTCTTCCTGGCTGGTTTTTGGTTATTGCCAGTATCTCCTGCTTCACCTTGTTCTTGTGTACTGTTGTCTTAGAAACTTTGAGCTTGGAAGCAGCCTGTCTCACAGTCTTCTGCCAGCAGAACCAGGATTCAAAAATTTTAAAAAATTCAGATTTTTAAAAAATATAGCGTGGTCTCTTCATTTTTTCTGTATTTAAACATTTGCACTGTCATTTGATGAACGCCATTTAAGAAGAAGCATCCTGTGTGCCAAGGGGCCACAAAAAGCGTGGCTGGCCTAGTTAATGGTGCTTCTCTGTACTTTGCAGAAGGGCCTGTCCAACAGCACCATGGTTCCAGGAGATATTAGCAAGATACGTGCTCGTTCCAGGGAGCCTTTTGTGCCCTCGCCCTGGAGCCAGTGGAGTCCATGGAAAAACGTAACCGACTGATTACCCTCTTGTCCCTAAACACCGTTACCAGCCTGTCCCTCCGAATCTGAATCCCCTGCTCACATGGGGTGCTTGGGATTCCATTTCTGAACCCTCACTTTGCCTTTTCATCTGTCTTTTTATTCTCCTCACAGCAGATTAGCTCTGTCCATACCTGAAAATTCATCTCAAACTCCAAACATCATTTGCTATAAGACAGTGCTGTAATACTGACTACTCCCATTTAAACTCTAAATCGTAATTTATTGACGGTGTTACTTACCTACCTATTTATCTCAGAGTTAAATTATGAATTTATTTAACCTATGTTTATTATTTATTAAGGATAATAAGCTGTAGTGTAGGGAAATTATTGTATAATGGTATGAGGAGGATAACTCTAAAAATACGGTAAAGCAGAATTATACCACACATCTAGCTTTCTTCTGTGATGAATTATACAATTCAGCTTTGCTTTCTTTGTATTAAATCTCTGCAGTGTTTGCAGTCGGCTTTCAGAATGAGAGAATTTAGCATCTAACCAGTCCACAAGTTCAAATTTCTGTTTTTTTTTTATTTATTTTTCTTGCACAATCTGTCAATTTTAATGACATAAGTAAGTTGACTTCTGAAATGTGACTAATAATTTCAGGAGAAGGCCCTTTTCTTTGGCCTTAGAGCTGACTTGTTAAGTGCTTGTGAGGCATCCTTTTCAAAGCTCTCTTTGTGGTTGCACTTGTATGTTTCTGTCACAAACCTATTTCAAGCTGACGACACGACAACCAGCTCGAGGAACTGGAAGTCATTTGACCATCTTTGTGACAATGTTTGTGCTGCACTTGGTTGTGGTTTATTTTTCACTGCATGCTATTAAAAAGCCTCTCTGTCTTTGCCCTTTTGTTTCCTTTTAATTGTTGCTTTGCGTAAATCCTCACTTTTACATTGAGTTTTGTGTATACAATAATTAAAAAAATCAATATATATAAAATTATAACTCATATCCGCATGAATTATTACTTAATTACTAGTTTCCCAATTTAGCCTGAAATTATATGCACCATAGAAATACATATATTAGCCTCTTAACATATTTTCCCTAAATTCACAATGTTATCATTAACCACCTTAGGCCTTGAAAATGTCTTGCTCCAGGTCCATAGTGAGCTATGCAGCACCCTGCCACATGTAGCATTTGTTCATGCAGAATCTATTTGTGTGCATTGTCACTCATGGCCTCAGAGGAGTAGCACATGCTGTCTTGCTTTTCATTTCCTGTAAAATCAAGAGTGCCAAAGAGGAGGCATATAACTGTACGCTGAAACCGCCCTCGTGGTCTGAGTGCACGATCCTGCAGAAGAGATATCGTACTTTAATTAAATGTATGATGTGGTATGAAAAAAACCTCCAAAAATCACTGGAAAAGAAAGAAGCACAAAATATTAAAGCAATTGCCTCTATCTCATTCTCCAAATGCAGATGGTATCTCGGAAGAAGTGGAAAATGAGGGATGGGAAGAGAGAGATGAAACGACTTGTTCGGACCTCGGACGAAAATGATATTCTGTACTGCAGAAAAGGAAAAAAGGAAAAGCAGAGGAAGAAGAGTTCAGACCACAACTGAAAGGCACACGAGGGCCAGGCTGGTGGAATTATGCTTCTTAAAAAGCGTGTGGTAAAAGCTGAATCCTGACACAAAACAGCGAGCTGGTAATGGGGCAAAGACATCCTCTAAGATCGCTGAAGTGATTGGTTTGATGTGGATACAAGACTTCAGAACTTTCTACTTAAAAATGGCACAAGTATAGTAAAACAAAGCTATGAGTGTCAAACTATAGAGTTAATGTCTCTGTAAAGACATTTGTAAAAGTAGCACTTGTTTCTCAGTCGAATGATATAGTGATTGCTGTACACAGATAGAATACCCAGTAATGTCTGTTAGACTGGTAATGTCCGTTAGACTGGTAATGTCTGTTAGACTGGTAATGTCTGTTAGATGTTCACCTCAGTTCAATGCTCACATGGTGCTGACAACGGTGTTGCTTTTTGCAATTAGCATTTTTGTCAGCCTTTTATATAAAATCTTGAGTTAGAGATGCTGAAGTGAAGAGGATTTGTAATTAATAATATATCAAATGTAGTGAAGATGCTATTAATTTGCATGGAATCACAGCAAGTACATAGTTTAGTTTTTAATTACTTTCTAATTATTATTGTTGTAGGAAATGCTAAAGCTGTGAGTGCATAAGTGCACACTCACAACGCTTCCTCGGAAAGATCCGGACTGTAACTGGTTCCGGTTTGGACTCCCATGAGCATTTGCATCTGTTTTGTTTGAGTATTTGCATTTATGATCGTTATTGTGGTGTTCAGCTTATTATAATGACTGTTCACACGTGTTGTTGAATATAGTTGTGCTGTTCATTTTAGTTGTTTTATTTAGGTGTGTCAGGGTGGCCACCATATAGCGTGATGTCATTTAGAAGAGCGGGGTGGCCTGCTAGTTTGAGTGGTGCTTTCAGAATACTCAGTTTTAAGGTCAGCAATTGAAAGTTGTTATAAAGCCGTTTCAGAACTCCCCCCGTTGGTTAATAAAAATACCCTGCAAAGATGAATACTGTGCTTACTAATGTTGTTCTAACATCCACACCTTTGAGCAAACATTCACTATATTAAAATGTTCTATGTGTTTCTTGTTCCTTTTGATTCCCTATTATTAGGCCTGTAAAAGTGCATCAATACATTGTCATGCATCAATCCAGCTACACTGATTCTGCAATGTTATATCCAGTTATTAATCTATTAGAATATTTATTTATTTATTTAATTCTGTGGACTTCTGATGTCAAAATAGCCTTTCCTTAATTACGAGTTTCTCAGGTAGCCTATACATCCTCAGTCAACTTCCAATGTGAAGGTCCTCTCCTAGACAGAGCAGAGAGGCCTATGCTTTGGTTAGAAAGTTACGCGCTTTGTCCATAAACACAAATGCATGGTCAACTGACTGTTGGTAAAGCCAGTGATAAATCTTCAATGCTTCAGTGGCTTTCTAACAGTGAAAGAAAAATTATGCAATGCTCCTCACACCAGTTAAAATGCTTTTTGGATTCTGATAAAAGGGCGACACTCTGGACAAAATGGTAATCGTGTAAAAAACGTAAGAACTGAAGTGACATTTGGATTGTTTAGCAGCCATTTTCATCACAGGCATAATACATTTTTGAGAAAGCAGGTCCGAAGATCCATAGAGCAATGGGAGGTTGAGGGCTGGACTCAAGGGTCTGATGGTAACGTCACTCAAGGAGCTGACAGCAGACTTCTGCAAGCAGAAGCATCCCTGCAAGCATCCCTGTCACCATCAGCCGGTCTGCTGTGGAGGAAGTGAGCAGTTTCAGGTTCTTCAGTGTGCACGTTGCAGAGCACTTCACAGGGAGACAGTGCAGGGCACTTCACAGGGAGACAGTGCAGAGCACTTCACAGGGACAGCCCACAGCAGCAAACCAGTGAAGAAAGGCACACCAGTGAAAAAAGATTTATTAAATTGTTTTTTTTTTGCACAGTCCTGATTTGTATGTGAGGTATTTTCTGCAGAAAATAAAATGAAAATTATAAAAAGAAACTACAATCTCCACTTTGCCATTTACCATTTTACCATTTTCATTTTCCACTCATGTATGAGTCAGATGTGAAAAATTGAGAAATAAAATTAAAAACCCTTTTTCTCTTTTTTTCCGATTTGACTTTTCATTTCCTACTTTGCCTTTTTGTTTTCAAGTTCACAACATGCAAATATATGTTAATTGGAGGGGGAGGTGGGCGGAGCTACGAATCACTGCTGTGCTTTTTCAGTACGTTTGCCGATTCTGTTATCTTTGTGTTTCTTGGCCATGGTGTCGCCCAAACTAATGACAAAATCACACGCGGCTTAAGTTAGGCAACTACGGCAACTTCCTATTCATTTATCTTCTTATTCGTAGTGACTTATTTCATGGCTTAAGTTACTTCCAGGAAATTTAAAGTCAAATTGGAAAATGAAAAGACAAAAAGGGTTTTTAATTTTATTTTTCAATTTTTCACATCTGACTCATACATGAGTGGAAAATGAAAAAGCAAATCTTTGCACACAGACTCTGAAAACTAAATGGCAAAGTGGAAATTGTATTTTCTTTTTATCATTTTCATTTCCATTTTATTTTTTGCAGAAAATACCTCCCATAGATTTGGACTGTTCAAATCATTTGCAGTATTTTTGTTGCTGCAGTTATGGGTTTTTTATGTGACATTTTTACTCACTTGTATATTAGTCAATCAACAACTCAATCAATTAATCAATCAATCATTTTTATTTTGTATAGTACATTTAATATAACATTACAATGCCTCAAAGAACTTTACATTATCCCTGCCCAAAGCCCCCAGTGAGTAAGCCAGAGGCGACATTGGCAAGGAAAAACTCCATAGAAGGAAGAAACCTTGGGAGGAACCAGACCCAAGGGGGAGCCCGTCCTCCAGGAGCCAACAGAGGAAGCCCTAACCCTAACCAGACCTAAAGGGGGAATCCATCCTCCAGGAGCCCGCAGACGAAGTCAAATGACCATACCAATTGGATTTGAATCGCACTCGCAGTGAGGTCAGAGATACGCACCTCTGCCCATTATTTAACTCTCATGAGGCCTCCTGTACATTAGGTGGCGATATATTTTAATTGTAATGCTTCGATTTCTTTATTAAATACGAAGAAAAGAATGAATTAAAAGAAAAAAAAATGGTTCCGAGCAATTCTGAAATTGTTGTATACTAGTTGTGTTGCTGCAGTTTTGTTTTTTTGTCTGGCTGGTTCCAGATCATTTATATACTTTTTGTCCGCGGAGGTATGTGCGGATCGGGTAGGAATCGATTTCGAGTCTAAGAATCGGACACCTTTAGCAGAATCATGACAGATCTGTACGGTGTAGCCCTGCTTCTTGTGGCTGGGGTAATATTGTCACAGCTGCATTTTACGTTAGGTAAGTAAACGTCAAAAGATACCTTTATACCGAGGTATATAGCATACGAACCGGTGAAGACAGCTGTCCGTTTCTCATGCAGACTTGGCGGTAACTTATCTATAGGTATTGCTCTGAATTCTCCGTACACATGAATTCTGCTGCTCAGTAAGATCGCTCTTGCGTTTCTTATTGAAATAATTTTGGATTTTCTGATCTAATGGCTACAACCCCCTGCTATGTTTCTGGGGTTTGTATCATCCCAGTTTGTAGTGTGTCAGCTGACAGCCTGTCCTTTAAAATATTTTTTTAAATCAAACGGAGACATGCATTTCGAGTTGAACTTTGAACTGCGAATGACAGAAAGGATTTTACACGGTTATATTCGTTTAGTTAGTTTTGCATGAACAGGGCAGGGTTATGGCTTTCTTTCGGCTGTTTGTGTGAGATGTTCCCTTTGCTTTCGCTAGGACTCGGAGTAAATGAGCTGCTGTATTTCCGCATCCTCAGGCCTGAAGATATCGGGTACATATTCAGTGCAGCCCCTGCCCGGGACTTCGGTGGAGACTTTGTGAGTTTGCATTATGTTTCCAGCCTGGTAAACTGACATAGATGCATCTTTGAATAATCTTATTCCACTCCGCCTCTCTCTGACAGACCTCTTCCTATGATGAGATCTACCTGGTTCCTGCTGAACCCTCGGATGGCTGTTCAGAGTTAAGCAACAAAGAAATGATAGAGGGCCAAGTTGCTCTCCTGCAGAGAGGGTATGAGACCTGTGCCTTATGGGTTATGGTCCATATATTTGGAGCCAAGAATGGGTTCATGTTTGCTTTTGAACTCATCTGTTTTACTGTAAGGTTTCTGCTGTGTTCACTTGCCCAGAAATGCCTTGGGACAAGTATGTAGTATAGCACTGATGAACCAAGCCTTGTGTGCCAAAAGTTACCACTTAGTCATAAGATGCTTCCTACTGCTGCTTCAGGTGAATTGCTTAAGTGAAATATTATATGGTAAAAATGGCATATAAAATGTTAATCGTTTGGATAAAATGTTTAAAGCTTTGTTAAAAGTATTGTGCTTATTTAAATGTACCTTAATAAATAATCCCCAGTGCAGACTGGGGCTGTGCAGTTGTGCAGGCAGCGGGGTGACATGACCTGCAGACAGTGTGACCCTATGTGTATGTGTGTCCATGCACACAGAGGGTGCTCCTTTGTCCGGAAGGCGCGGGGTGTGGAGGAGGCTGGCGGACGGGCCGTGCTGATTGCTGACAGCGCCTCTGACAACGACAGCCAGTACTTGGACATGATCACCGACGGCACTGTGGACCTGCCGAGCATCCCTGCGCTGTTCCTCCTGGGCCGTGACGGGTAAAGGTGCTCCGCTGGCCAGGGAGTTTTTCCTTGCCACTGTCACCTCTGGCTTGAGGTTTTTGGGCTGGGATGATGTAAAGCTCTTTGGGACAATGAAGTATTGTGAAAATGAGCTTTACACATCACATTGAATTAGATTGACAATCTTGTGTTCATTTTTTGTCATAATTTTTCTGTTATTATTAAGTCTTTTATTTAAGTTTGCCATATGCAGACAAAATGATGTGCTTACATTTTCCAGACCAAAAACTACATGTAGTGCATACTGTATATACAGTGCATATATACAGTGCACATGTAGTGCATATTATATATACAGTGCACATGTAGTGCATGTTATATATACAGTGCACATGTAGTGCATATATACAGTGCACATGTAGTGCATATATACATGTAGTGCATATATACAGTGCACATGTAGTGCATATTATATATACAGTGCACATGTAGTGCATATATACAGTGCACACACAATGTATAAGTTTTTCACCTATGTGTTGTGACCTTATGTGCCCATATTAGAGGCACGACTGAGGTGCCTCTTGTGTTTCGTTATGCTCCTTCAGGCATATGATTCGTCGATCTCTGCTAAGGCATTCTCTTCCATGGGCAGTCATCTCCATTCCGGTGAACGTGTCTAGTCTGGCATCTTTCCCTCTGCAGCAGCCACCCTGGACACTCTGGTAGAGATGCTGATTCTGGGTATCAGGGTGCTGATCCAGCCTTGATGCTTTTTTTCAGCGGGGGCTTTTGTGGAAGCTCCTTCCAGATTTACACAGGATTTAATTATTTATGTTTCAAATCTCTGCCATACTTTCTTTTGTGCTACTTAAGATGCTTTTTTGCTGTTATCTGTGCCTCTTGCTCTGTTTCTCTGCCCCATACCCTACTGAGCGTGCTCTCTGACGCGCCGCCCCATACCCTACTGAGCATGCTCTCTGACGCTCCACCCACTACCGCTCCGTTGTTACTGCAGTGATTTCAGCCTGTAGGTTTCACTTTCCTTGTACTTATGAGTCAACAACTCTTTATTTTTTTTCCCTGGGTAGCCAAACTGAACCAGCTGTTCTTGCAGTTTACGTATGAGCTGTTCAACAGACACGAGTGCTTATCAGATATGCTGATAATTTTACTTGATTATAAAACTTCAGTATTAATGACAGCATGATGTCACCTTGAATCCCATAATTGTTTTTAAGGACTCCACAGTCTTGAAGGTGTGATATAGCCATTAAGTGTGAGCTATTGTGATAAAATTAGCATTTGCCTATTTTGGTAATGTATATTAATTTAATTAGAATAAAAATATGTGTTTCTTTTTCCACGTTCATGAAAGGTGGCCAAAATAAACCAAAATGGAAAAAGCAGAGTGTGGCCTGTGCTTTCTGAGATAAGTGCTACATTTAGTCCAAGAATCGGGGCGAGTGACACTTGCCAGACGCTCTGCCGCTGGACTGGGCGGCAGCCCTGCATCATTCCATGGCTGTCCATTGGTTCTCTTTGATCTGTCAGGATATTTCTCATTCCCCCACCTTCAAACTGTCCTATTACCATTTCATCTTATAGTCTTTGTGTGAGAAACATTATGACGGGTCATTGGACAGAACCACATGACTGGGATTTTGTGAGAGATTTAGTTTGCTTTTCCACGACAGGACAGCGAATGGTTTGTGATGGGTTGGGGAGACACAACTCACAAAGAAACATGTTTCTGGGACTGAGACAAAGGCCAGGGAGACAGAAGGTTATTCACATGATTTGTGACTGGAGCGATGGTGAGTCACACTGAAACAATTGGGGGGGACTAGTACAACTAATCAACATGCAGAACTCACTATATATCAGAGATACGTGCATATGAAAGTGTTGATGTCTTTCTAACTATTTGAAGCCAGGGGATCCTTTAAGATGACCTCTGCGTCTAGAGAGGCAGGAATAAAGCAGAATAGAGAAGAGCTGACTTGGCTGGCTGAGTCGTGTCCGGGTGCCTTGGCTCATTAGCCGTGTGCTGAGAATGGGGTGACTGTCATTGATCAGTTAGCCTTGGGTCTGTGGCACATTGTGCTGGAGATGAAAGTCTTCACTGAACTCGCTGAAATGCGCTATTACACATAAACTATTCAGACGCTAGAGAGCAGTTATGGGACTTTTGGAGTTAAGGGAAACCGATCCTGTAGTCTTCTGGAAATTTTCTCTTCACCCAGTCAAGGGTGCAAATTTTATAATGAGGTACCTGTGTATTATATAGAATATACAAACATTCATGTTGGACCTGTAAAATGAGCAGGGAATCTTTCTGTCAGTCCATATCCTTATACCTATTTTAAGGTTGCCAATTCTTTCTACCCTATAGATAGTGAAATTGCTTTCATACCTGTACACATTGCACACATTTCAGTGAGACCAGAAAAGGTTGTGTCTGTGATTTTTGCACTGGAATCCCTTTACAATGCCGATGTGACAGAAGACATAAATTTTCCTCTTGGCCTATAACAGCACTTGTATGCATTGTGTACCGTTCCGTATATTTTCCATATTTTTTTGGTTCGGTATGTACAATGAAATGGATTAATACATTTATTGACACATGCAAAATCTACATTCACAGATGTAGATGTTCAACACAGAAATATTATGCTAATTGTGGTTGCGAGTTGACTACAGCTATTGCTGGTACAGTCCATTATAATTGCTATTATGCTAATTGTGGCTGCGAGTTGACTACAGCTATTGCTGGTACAGTCCATTATAATTGCTATTATGCTAATTGTGGCTGCGAGTTGACTAC
>JAODKF010000046.1:28906583-28917447 GCA_026779585.1 Mormyrus proboscirostris
GGGCACGGAGGGCAGGGGGCGAAAGTGAACCGAGGGTGGAAGGACATTAACCATGAGGCCCGGCGGTTAGAGGAAACGCTGCTCCAGAGGCTTAAAATACACACTACAGGAAGCGAGGCCATAAACAAATCCCCCTCCACATCAGGGAGGGGTAAATGAGGGGCGCGCGCCCCCCCCCCCAACAACGATGCAACTTCCTGTGCAACCAGGGCCCATTGGACCACAATCACTGCCGATTTTTATCATTTAACAATAGCAGACCACGGAAAAGGAATCATTTCGCATTTGACGAACACACCAAAAATCTTACTCCGCTGCCCCCCCTGAATCTAGACGTTTATAAAGAATTAATGATTAAATAAAACTACAATTTACTAGAAATTCAATTTAAGCAACCGCCAAGAACAGAAGTTTATTTCCAATGGGTAACATTTAATGTAAACACCAACAGTGAGAAACAAAAAGCCATCCAGCCTACAGCGGCACACAAACACAACCAAAAGATAGCTTCAGATGTTAATCGGGGGGCCCTGCTTTAATCAGCCCTGGCAGCCTTTATGACAGCAGCATCCATTCGATTCCTCCCCTGATTAAAGGATACAATCCCTCGTTTGTGACCTCTGACCCTGGCCCTTCCTGGAGGACCTCGTCCACATGGCCAGCAGCCCAGATCCTTCAGTGTCTGAAAGGCCCGTCACACGCAGCATGTAGCGACGCCTTTCCCATGAAGAAGGGAAAAAAAAAAAAATGGGAGAAATTTCCCAAAAATTTCCCAAGTAATTCCGAAACTACTTGCTTGGTTCAAGCAAAAGAAAACGGCGATATGCAAATACGATCTTGCAAGAACGTCAGGTCAGGAAAACACTTATCAGGAAGCGATTTCTGCGCATGGAAGTGATGCAAGTCCTCAGCAACGCATCTCATCTCCTGATTTATCACTTTACGCGGCATCCTTTCATCAGGCCGTCACGTGCCCTGAGGGAAGCTTGGAGAAGGTGTCGGCACCAAATAAGTCACGCCACCGAGCACGGCAGGCGATGTCGCGGACATCGCCGGCATGCCGTGCGGTGCCACAGGCTAGCGGAGAGAGCAGAGGCCGGACCGCCACTGCACTGAGCTGCTGTCAATCAGCGGCTGCCCAGTGGAGTTTGTTTAGTCTAGGGCTGATGAGGCCGGCGGCACCTTCGGTGGCTCTTCTTGCGAGCGCTGATTTAAGCAAACAAGCGGCTGTATTAGAGCCGCGTGAGGCAAGGCAGGCCTGTGCGCGAGGCAAGGCAGGCCTGTGTTCGAAACGGCGCGTGCGTGGCGGGAAAACCGCACAGACCTCCATCCGTCTCCATTTCTCAATGGCAGAAAGCGAGAAACCAGGATCACCGCTGCCGTTTTGGTGAAACTATTCGGAATTATTTTATTAGCTAAAAAAAATACATTCGTGTGTGTGTATGTGTATAAAATATTTATTATTTTCATCCTAATTAATAGCTATTCAAAATAAAAACACCTTGATTTTGAACAAAAACAAGCGATCTAGACAAGCTGTACTTTTCTTTTTTTTTTTTTTTTTACAGTTGTTAAAACAAAGTTGTTCTGCAGGTATTGCCATAAAATGATTTAATGCAGATTCTTAAAAAATTCATAAGCACACAAGATTACACTATGACAAACTATGCATTTATATATGAAGTAAATGTCATGCATACATCACATGCACATTGGCTGATGTGTATATTTGTCACATATACATTTTATCTTGCAAGCGACAGTAAGAGGATAGACCATCATTATCTCCCCGCTTGGTGGAACAGAGTCGTCCAAGCAAATACAATATTTAAGGCGTCTCACCCTCAAACGAATCCGATCCACAGCTGTATTTAACAGCCATCTATATTTAATAATGGAAAAACCAGCTTTAGGGGAAAACGCTTTATCAAATTATCCACTGAACGGCATTTCAAAAATCTCACCGTCACCGAAAGCCATCCTTCATGGGGATGACCGAGCGGTCACCCCCCCCGTGCCACATGACATCTGCACGAGGTCCGATTCTACGCCCGGCCCCGGCTAACTGCCAGCGTGAGCGGCACGGCTAACACTCGACGCATCCGCTGATCTTATCTCCGTTAAAGCAAACATACTCCTTTAGGGACTATTCCCTGATGGGAACAAAAAAATCACGACGCGTGGAATTACAGAAAAAAAAAAAAAAGTAAATAAAATAAGATGAAGCTACACTGTGTATAGTACAGTGCAAGCAGTAAAACGATGTGTAATATTCTACTGGTAGGATGGCGCAGAATATTGAGTTTGAATAAGGTTGTGAAGCGGGGAGTGTTGTGCAAGGGGGGGGGGCACCCAGTAACATTTGGAGAGATGAGCCTGTGGTTGGCGATGCTCCTCAACTCTACCAGCTCTTTTGTGGAGTGAAGGAGGAACTCGATGGTGGACCGCATATCGTGAGAGGCCACATCACAAAGATCACTGGCAGCTTAACGGTAACTCAGGTGGCGCCGACGCTCATCCGTATCATAAGGCACACCTGGCTTACGAGCCGTAGGCGTGCGGCTCTGTGCGTGGGCGTGTGCGTGTGCGTGCGTGTTCCCTAACTCCGGCATGTTCCGTACATGAAGTGGCTGACGACGGCATCATTCATCACGCTCTGTATCAGGGGAGTCTGCATCGGCATGAATCGCGTTACCAGGCTGGCATGGGCTTTGCACTTATGGATCTTCAACTTTGATTAAAATTTTAAATCAACAATTTGTAACAATCGGTCGTCAGATTTCAGACTGCATGTTCAGGCTGGTATCATCCATCTGGGTCTAATAGGAGGCAGGTCTCCTCAAGCCTAATTGCTCATTGTGTTATAGCCCAATTTATTTTACTGCCATATGCATCCAACTTCTGGCTTGTACCATTTTCCAAAACTAAACTAATTTAGTCTTCATTTTCAGCAGCATGGTTGTTGGCAAGAGAGAGAAAAGTTGTCGAACTTATACTGGTCTGTTGGGAGCTTGGATTGGGGTTTGGACCTTCTGTTGATGACTGGCAGACTTTTTTCACAGCAGGAAAGTTGTGGGTTTAGGCCGGGATATGCTGCCCATCTGTCAGCTCAACAGAACTCAAACATACGATACCGGGGGGGTGGGGGCAATCACACCTTTTAACTGCTAATACAGCAGGGGTGTGAAACCCCTGTCGAGGTGGGTTTCGGGTTCTAAATGCCTCCCTTTAGAATAATTAATGGGTAGAATAAAAGTAAATGCCGTCCAATAAAAAGCTTTCCATTGCGTAATTACACTTTGTATTCCTCTTTCAGATATTGATGTGTGTGCGGCCGCCCTGCACACCCACCTGCGTGTCCTTTAGCTGCGTGCACTTGCCACTTGCTGGTGTGTTATGGTCTGTACAGGACGGCCAGTGGGAGCTTCTGTGAAGTTGGCACTTTGCTCACGTCCCTGCGATTCCTCCACACATCCTTCTTAAAACCAGCTGTAGGATTAACGGTCCATGTCGGACGATGTTCCCGGGACTGACTATGACATCAGGGTCCCCTGTGGTCCTGTTCTGTCCTATGTAACTAGAGGGGTCTGATCCAGCCGTACGACTATTATGGGGTGGAGGGGAGCACATCATGTATGTCTGCGAGTAATGATAAGCATGTGTAAAATTTACGAGTGGGGTGGGGTAATGCTCATTGGTTAGGGCTGAGCCCCGAAATCCCCATGGTTGGATTCCTGCCCCCTCTGCGTGTATGGGGAGTTAGCATGTTCTTCCTGTGTGTCTATCTGGAGTTTTTGTGTTCTCTCTGTATGTGTGTGGGTGTGGAGTTTGAGTGTTCTCCCCATATCTGTGTGTGGAGTTTGCATGTTCTTTGTGTTACTGTGTGGAGTTTGGGTGTCCTCCCTGTGTATGCTTGTGGAGTGTGTGTATCCTGTGTGTGTATCCTGTGTGTGTATCCTGTGTGTGTGTGTGTGTGTGTGTGTGTGTGTGTGTGTGTGTGTGTGTGGTCGAGATAAACACAAAATTGTGGGGACCTCTTTGGTGAGTGTGTGTTTCGTGTGTGTGTGTGTGTGTGTGTGTGTGTGTGTGTGTGTGTGTGTTTCGTGTGTGTGTGTGTGTGTGTGTCTCGTGTGTGTGTGTGTGTGTGTGTGTGTATTCTGTGTGTGTGTGTGTGTGTGTGTGTGTGTGTATTCTGTGTGTGTGTGTGTATTCTGTGTTTGTGTGTGTGTATTCTGTGTGGGTGTGTTGTGTGTGTGTGTGTGTGTGTGTGTGTGTGTGTGTTGTGTGTCTGTGTGTGTGTGTGTGTTGTGTGTATTCTGTGTGTGTGTTGTGTGTGTCTGTGTGTGTGTGTGTGTGTGTGTGTGTGTGTGTCTGTGTGTAGTTTGCATTTTCTCTGGGTGCTCCGGTCTCCTCCCACAGGTATTTGGCATCTCTGAATTGCCCATGGTGTGTAAATTTATGTTCCCCGCAATGGGCCGGGATCCCACTCAGACCACCCTTTCCTCATACCCCATGCTTCCTGGGACAGCCTCCAGAATCACTGTGATCCAGTCCCAGATAAGCAGTCATGGGAGAAAAACAGCTGGATTTTTGCGCGGTAATGGAGTGAGACGTCCGGTAACCGTCCGCCTGTCTTTGCAGGGTTGATGCAGAGCCTGTGGAACGGATGACCAACTGATGCCTTCGCCGTTTCCCGAGGTACGCCGTTCTCCCATCGACGCCCGGGCGTCTCGCCTCCGAGTGTCAGGTGCTTTCCGGAGAGCAGCTGGGATCTCCGGGAAACGACGCGTGTTCTGCCTCCTCCTCTCCGCCGCTCCGGTCCGCTGGGGGTTCTGGAGCAGCCGCTCGTCTTGGCTTCCTCTCCCTTAATGGAAGTTTTGTGTCAGGCTGACTTTCAGGCTTCGTGGCCTCTGTGACCCAGATGTAAGTGACGTAATTGGGCTTCCTTAGTGGGTCCGGAGAGTGACTTCATGAGGCCGCTGTCACGTTTATGGCACTTATGTGTTCGCGCCCACGTGGCGTCACCGCAAAGAGCACAGACTCCTGCGGAAACCTCCAGATTAGCGGGCATGCAGGGTGTGAGCTTTCATTTCCTGCTCCCTGACCTCACTTCTCTGTTTAGGGCAGTATGATGCTGCTTGCTGTGACCCTGGTGGCCTTCAGTGCAGCTCAGGGACCTGCCCCTGTCTCAGGTAGGATGATCACATGACCCTCCCACTTCTTTTAAAGTGTTTGTTTTGTTTCGGGTGAGTTGATGTGTCACATAGATGATTGGGTTACGGCGAGGCGATGGCGTTCACAGATATGCAAGCATAGCGGGGTCTCACTGGTTTGCTGTGGGTTTTCTTCCATTTGCTTCTGTCCCACAATTAATCTTGCTATGATGAACTGCTAGTTAGAATCGCCTGACTGCTTTTCCACTGTGGCATTTTTTTTAAATTTGAGACAGTTTTTCACCAAAGCATTTGTGTAAACCTGTTGCACTAGTCCTGCCTGCACTGATAACTTATTTACAGTACAAGTTAACCACCTGGAAAATGCTACCATGTAACTGCGTTTTTTGGGGAATTAATTTGGTCAGGCAGCTTATTTTATCTTTTCATAATTTCAAGATAGAATATGACAGCAAATATTCTACAATATGGACCTCTTGCACATCAGCATGATGGATTCGTCACAGGTGTGAAAACATGTGCGTTCCTGTGTGTCTCTTTCCAAGATGTCCCGTTTGTGACCAGCAAGCCCTCCACGGCGCTCCCCCATGTTACCATGGCAACAACATCCACTGGCAGCACCACGCCCACTGGGCCCAATGCAGCCAGAGCAGCCCCCGGTGTCGTCACGGCAGGCGATGGCGGGGACCGGCCCTCCCTCTCCGTCACGACCCCGGTCCTCGGTTCTGAACCTGCCCTGGCACCCCCCCCCACCACTGTTCCTTTCGTCGTGGCGACCGCTGGCCGAGCTCACGATGGCAGTACAGGGAGTGAGAATGGCACTGATGTGTCACCTGTCCTGACACCAGCACCTGCTACATCCACAGAAAGCCCCATGTCCGCTCGGCCCCCCACAGAGCCCTCCTCTGGGCAGAGCCCCGCCCCCACCACCACCTCTGCTGCAGGTATGCTTCTGCCTTCCTCCTGCCGGCAAGTCGCTTCAGCTCAAGTTTATTCATCCATGCCCTACACCTCCAAATTAAATTATACTTAAGAGGAAAGTGGCTTACTTTAAGTCACAGTGTCACTGGGCACATTTATATGTGTGTGTTGTGGCTGTGTAGATTAAAGATGACTGGACATGTTTTGCTGCGCTCGATGTCAACACCTTGCCTTTCACAACTTAAACGCCTCTGTAAGGCTCTTCCTGATAAAACAGGAAGTGCTGCTTACTCCACTCTGCTCTCAAAGCACTGAGAACAGAGGGGCTGGAAAAAGCACTTTGTCCCTAATTTTTGCTGGCCTGAAAAGGTGCACAGCAGGCTTGATGATGGCAGAGTGCCCACAGGTCCTGTTTGACACTGGTGACCTGGTGTTCTGCTGCTCGCGCTGAGAGACGAAACCCAAAACGGGAACCTTACATCAACTGAATATCAGTTACTTGAGGCTTCTAGAAATAATCTGAATCGATGAATCTGAATGAATGCCTTTATGACATGCTTACCGCTGATGTCATTGTCTTTTCTTTGTCTTTAGATGGATCGGAAACAGGTAAGGCAGCAAAATGTTCAGTTTTCCTACTGGTTAGTGGCAGCTAGGAACTGACTCGTAAAGGGGAGCCTCCTGCAGTGAGTCAGCGTTAGGAGTCAGCGTTAGGAGTCAGCGTTAGGAGTCAGCGTGCAATGAATCACACCCATGTTTCTCACTTGGTAAAACTGCTTTTCACACACACAGGGGGCGCTATCGCACTGAAGCCGTCGTTAAATCGATGAAATCGTTTTTATGGCCTTTCTCACATTTGCTCGCATTCTGCCTCTGTGTCCTCCAGCTTATATGTGTTATTAAGCGTAAGGAAGAGCAGCATTTCCCAATCCGGTCCTTGAGGATTCAGAGATAGTCCACGTTTTTGCTGCCTATAGTGCCCTGCCAGACAGTCCACGTTTTTGCTGCCTATAGTGCCCTGCCAGACAGTCCACGTTTTTGCTGCCTATAGTGCCCTGCCAGACAGTCCACGTTTTTGCTCCCTTGGACCGTCTGCGGATCCCTGAGGACCGGATTGGGAAACACTGAGTTTGCCACTTTATTACTATTGCTATTGGTGATTTACTATTAAGGTTTAGCAGCTAGCTGAAGGTGTGTATCCCTCTAAGCCTGTACCTATAGTCGCCTTTGCCACCCCCCACCAGATGTTTGAAAGCCCGATTTTTACCCCCTTCTCCTCTTGACCTCTCTACCCTCTCACTTTTCCTACAGGTGACAGGGCGGTCATCGCAGTGATGGTGGCCTTGTCTTCCCTACTGGTCATCGTCTTCATCATCATCGTGCTGTGCATGCTAAGGTGAGGAAGCCATGGCCTGTCGTCTCATCTGCCCCCAGACGCGCTGCTTGTTCTGTCCGCATTGCAGCATGACACTGGGAAGGAATCCCGTCACGATACCGGGGTCCTGCTCAAATACCTTCTTGGTTCATGCTGCACGCTGTTTGGTACAGGACACGCACACACACCCCCATCCGTGGTATCCTCTGCCTTGTACCCTGTTCTTCCTGCAATTGGCTCCAAGCTCATCACTACCTTGGATAAGACATAATGGGCAATGGATGGATCTTAGTTGGTTTCTGTTCTGTACAACACTGTGCTAAGTATGAATCGATCGTGTAATTCGCACGCTGGAAAACAACGTCAGGCAGTAAAAGTTCTGTTGCACGTCGGTTGACTAGTGTTGTCTCTGTGCCAAAACTATGTGGAACCGTGGATGTACTGAACACGTACTCTTGGCAGCCTTTCTGGTGAGCAAATTTCACGCTTTGTCATTTTTCTGTGCCATTTGATTGACAGGTTTAAGAAGTACAAGCAGGCCGGGAGCCATTCCAACTCATTCCGGCTGTCCAATGGCAGAGCGGACGACACTGGTATCCCGCACTTTATCTTCGTGTATCTCTCTGCACCTCCGTTGCCCGCCGTCCCGGCCGGGCTCTTTGTCCTGGCCCACAGCAGTATCTTTGTGACCCGCCATCATGCGCTCAAAGGATCAATGCTGAGCAGCCTGTCACATAAAAGTCTGCGGCTGAAATCCCCCTTTATCTAATGTGGCCCCGGTGATGCCGGTGCCGTTCAACCTATTCATTCCTTTCTGTTAAAATGGTTCGGTTTGTTTCATCCTTGTGAATTAGTGGGATGTCTTGATTATAGCACTGTTATAATGTAACTGTTGCTCTTTCGCGTGTCTGTCCGGAGCCCACGCATTTCCTGTGAAGTTACGCGGTGGCCTATGGAGTGAGAGTCACGTGACTGACTGATTAGTTCCACCTGGGCTTCCCCCCATCATATATTGCATTTGTTTGACTCTTTCTTTCTCTCTAATGATAAGATATTGTGCTGGAACTTCACTTGTGTCATGTGAGGGGGCATCAGCGTTATTTGGGATGACAGCATCCATTATGCCTTTGTGGAAAATAACGAGCTTGTTAAAGATCTCCTTGTATGTTTTCATCCTGGCGATCAAGCATTTCATTGAGTTTGATTTCCATCTAGTGGTCACACTGCAGTCTTGCTAGCAATTTGCCGTCTTTGGTCATCTGAGTAAAGTGCAATGCAGATGCTGCCTGTGTGTTCCTGCATAGCCCTGGCGAATGTGCAGTTGTCAGGGCTTTTAAGTGTTTTAATAGCATGGGCTGCTTCACCTCCTTCCTCTGCTTTCCACCCTTTTCCCCCCATCTGCCACTCTCCCTCTCAGAGATGCAGACCATGCCCCTATTGGCCCGCTCCCCCAGCACCAACAGGAAGTACCCGCCCCTTCCCGTCGACAAGCTGGAGGAGGAGATGAACCGTCGCATGGCGGACGACAACAAGCTTTTCCGGGAGGAGTTCAATGTGAGGCCCGGCTCCCAAGGAAGCTGTGTACAGACCCAGTGTATATGTCACTGTGCCATCCTGTCACTCACACTGCTCTTTGAAAAGCCAAGTCAGAACATGGCGAGATATTTTAGGAAGCTTTTCTGCTAACTGATAACCATGTGTCTTAGTTTGATTACTATAGAATAAATATATCAACATGATTATGAAATCAAATCACTGCAGTCCTGAAGCTTATGGTTACATTTAGTTATAATTCAAGCTGTCACACAGGCCTGGAGTCTCCCCCTGCTGTCCACCCGTGGGAGCACCATGCTGGCCTCTGCCAGGCCTATGGTGACGTTTGCACCTTCTCGTCCCTGCAGGCCTTGCCAGTGTGCCCCATTCAGGCCACCTGCGACGCGGCAGCCAAGGAGGAGAACAAGGAAAAGAACAGATACGTAAACATCCTGCCTTGTAGGTGCCGCTTGTCCTCTTCCGCCCCTCTCCCTCTCTTTTCCCTTTCGCTTTCTTTTCACGCTCAGAACTCTGCATTTTGTTTGGCCAGATAAACACACCAGCCTACATTTGGCTGTCTCCTGCCATCGTGCGCTCGAACAAATCATTGCTGAACGGTCTGTGACGTACAGCAGCTCACTGGCCAAAGACACCCCCCCTTAACTTTTGCGCCCCCAGTGACTCCCATGTAGTTTAGCCAGTCCATTTATTCTTCTGAAAATTTCGTTTTCGCGTTTCATGTGAAGTCAACGGAGCAGCCTATGGCTGTCTCAGGAGTGAGTCACATGACTGACGTCTGCTGATTATTTCCACCTGGGTTTCTCCCTGCAGAGATTTTCTTTTTTGTTTTCCTAAGCAAATGGTCTATATGCTGCTTTTCAGACCTGCATTGGTTTTGTTTTATCTTTGCACCTTAGGCTTGTGCTCTCCTAGTTTATCTGAATATTTTTTTTCTGCTGCTTTTTCTCTTTCGCCCCCCCAGCAGAATGTCCCCGTATTTTTCTGGTTTGCTCTGTGTTGTTTGTCCTGTTCCTGCCTGCACCCCATTCCCCCAAAGAGGAAAGTCCAGGCTCCCATAAGCCCACCCCTTCCTGTGTCACATGATTCTTTTGGCTGTCATGACCGGACAATCCATATAGAAGCCCCCCCGAAATGACAGGACGTGATTTAATTGCAAATTGATTTCATTCCAGCTCACTTCTTTGTAGAATTTTTCCCCTCCATTGCTAAAGTTTGTCATCTTTTGGCAGGAATGAAAATAATTACTTATTACTTTTGATTTTCTTTTCTGGACTTTAGATGTAGATGATTTTTTTTTTCTTGCCTACTGGGGCAGAGAGTTACTATTGGAGACTGGATCTCATTTTCGTTAGAAGTCCACATCATTTAAGTTTTTTTTTTTTTTTTTTTTGCTCGGATCGGAGTTACTCTACACAGAACCGTACTGCCTCCAAGTGTCCTTTCTGAATTACTCTCTGTGCCTCTGGCACTAAACATCTGTTAGTACTATCAGGGCAGCAGCCAAGAGAAACATATCGGGATCTTGTTTAATGGCATTTCCAGACCGAATCCACCATACGAAGCCCAAAAGTGTCAGAATTTAAGCTGTACAAATAGGAATATACTTAATACATTGGCCCAAGTATTAAGGAAGTAAATCATGCTGGCGGAGTGGAGTTTTATTTGCTTTCTCTGGGTGATTTATTCCTTATTCCTCCTCCTCCTCCTCTTTCTAGACGATCACTCGCGAGTTCACCTGTCCCTGCTGGAAGGTGTCCCAGACTCAGACTTCATCAATGCCTCCTACATCAACGTGAGTCCCTCAGGAAATGGGGATGGGGTGTGGGGGGGGGGGGGGGTG
>JAODKF010000046.1:28917547-28934427 GCA_026779585.1 Mormyrus proboscirostris
GTTTGAGAGAGCTGCTGGGGATGGTCTGTGGCTGCTGACTGGTTGGGCTGCATGTTCTGTTCCCTGTCATTCATCAGCTCACGGCATTAATGTGTGTGTACATTTTTTAAGTGATCAGCAAGTACATCGCTCACAGATACTGCTTCTAAGTCCCTCTGGTCGGAGTGCCTTTGACCTTTTGGGATATGTGTCCTAAACTACCGTGATACTTGCTTGATCTACACAAAAACCCGATCATTAATAGTCCTTGATTTTCACTTGATTTACTACTCACCACATTGTGTTAGGCAAAATGTATAACCTTATTCCTAAACAGACTACAGGTCCTTGGAAAAAAAGGTCCTTAATACTGTCTGGTGGATATGCTGAATTCTGGTCGGGAGGTTATGGGTTTACGCTCCTTTTCAACCGCTGCATGTTAAGGGATTGCATTTCGAGTTTTTATACTGAAAATTAGAGCTTCAAGTAACAGGAAAAACAGCCCAAGTGCCAGGTTGACTAAGTAAAGCAAAGAATTATACGTTTTTGAAGCTGGCTTCTTGTTTTGTGGGTTTTGTGTTATGGTTTTTGTTTTACTAAAATTTCTCCGCAGATCTCCACCAATTTGTGTTTGATTCACTTGATGCTGAAGAATGGAATTTGACATCTTAATTCTGGGTTTTTTTCCCTGTGTAATTTCTGTTTTTGAAATTTCAGGACTTTAACACTTTAGAAAATAAAAGGAACTCTTATAGATAGGTACTTTGTTAAACCCAAATGAAATACATAAATTGGACATGTTGGCCTATAATTGCTAACTGCCAGAGGCCAGACCTCTCTTATAATGCTGCTTTCTGATAGCCTGGTGCCCTTTGACCCCTCCCTGTCCCCTCTCTTGCTTGTACAGGGATATCAGGAAAAGAACAAGTTCATCGCTGCTCAGGGTAAGCGTGCAGGGCAGCTCATTCTCAGCTCGCCCTCAGATGTGCTAATCCTGGGTGATATTGCTGCTTAAAGGTTAAAGACGACAGCACTGTACCAAGAATTAAAAATGACTGTGCATATGATTTATTAAGACAAGCGTTTAAGTAAATTTCTCTTTTTGGGGGAATACAGGTCACTTGAGGTTTGGCAGAGACTTCGTTTTGGTTCTTGATGTAACTGAGCAGAGATTACTATTTCTTAAAGTAACATCTAAAGTGACATCTTGCAGTTCCTCACTTGTGAGTTTACACGGCTGAGTGTAGCCTGGAGCTGCAGGATCACTGTGTTCGAGGCTACCGCGGTATTCAGCCTGCTGCATCGTGCAGGTTATGGGGCTTGCAGGCCTACCAGCCAGCTGTCTGTCTGTGGGGTTTTTTTTTCGTATTAATAATGATGTCTGTGTGATCCAGGACCAAAAGAGGAGACGGTGAATGACTTCTGGAGGATGATTTGGGAGCAGAACACTGCAACCATCGTCATGGTGACCAATCTGAAGGAGAGGAAGGAAGTAAGCTAAAATGTGTTTTAAGTAAATGGAAGTAAATTTACACATTTAAAAAATGCAAATGTCCTAACAAAAATTAGTGCCTGTTTACTTAAAAATAATTACTTTCTGTCTCATATGATTATTTCGAAGTCTTATTTTTCCATTATGCAAAAAACAATTTTGAATAACTTTGAAAGTTTCGTACAGCTGGTATAATGTCAGCACACTTGCTGGGCTTTTCAGAAACCATGACTCTTTAAATAAACAGTACAGTGTCCGCAATGACTCTTAATGAATGATGGCAAACATACTTCATATTCACACAAACATTTAGCTAACTGTAGTTTGGCTGTGAATAATGGTCCCTCAGATTTTGAGTGACCTGTTGATGGTTCTCCATCTCTCCCAGTGTAAATGTGCCCAGTACTGGCCTGACCAGGGCTGCTGGACGTACGGAAGCGTCCGGGTCTCCGTGGAGGATGTGACGGTCCTGGTCGACTACACCATCCGCAAGTTCTGCATCCAGCAGGTGCTGTATGGCCGGACCGGACTCACCACGCTAGATCCTGCCCTCTGCCATTCTAGTTTGTAAAGCCGCCCCTCCCCAGTGATCCAGAGCTACACGTAGCCGCTATACTCTCTAACCTGCCGGTATAAAATAAGATGCCCCCCCTCAGTGAGCCAGAGCTAGCCACATAGCGGCTATGTGGTCTTTAACCTGCATACACAGGGGGGGGTGTGACTTCAGGCTGCCTCTGTCCCAGGTGGGAGACGTGTCCGGGAAGAAGTCGCAGCGCCCTGTCACTCAGTTCCACTTCACCAGCTGGCCAGACTTCGGGGTGCCGTTCACCCCCATCGGTATGCTGAAGTTCCTGAAGAAGGTGAAGGTCTGCAATCCTCAGTATGCTGGACCTATCGTGGTCCACTGCAGGTGAGGCTCTGTGGAATGCGTGAATCTGAGCACATGGCAGCTCCAATGTGCCAAAATATAATTTGATTTTTGATTTTTTTTTTTAAATTTTTTTTTTACCTTATCTGTCTTTACATCAGTGCAATTTTAGCTTTTATTATTGCTGTTAGCTGTCCGTGTGTGAGCATCGAATGCTCTTTGTTCTACTGGGTTGCGTGCGTGCGTGCGTGCGTGCGTGCGCGCGCGCGCGCGCAGGTACCTTGCCCTGCTTGGTTCTGCTTTTTCACTGGTCCTGTAACACAGTCTGCCCGCCTGCTTGTCTGTCTATGCCGTGCCTCCGTGTTCTTCAGCGCCGGGGTTGGACGGACCGGAACCTTCATCGTTATCGACGCCATGTTGGACATGATGGCAGCCGAGCGGAAAGTAGACGTCTTTGGCTTCGTCACCCGCATTCGGGCCCAGCGCTGCCAGATGGTCCAGACTGACGTGAGTGTTGCATTGGAGTGCAGGTCAAAGGCCATCCCAAATTCAGACCCATAGTCCAGTTTGTAGACTACATGCAAGGTTAAGAAACAAACTCTCAGTGAATTTAAATCTCAAGTATCTTCCCATCTGAAGTGGATTTCCCAAACTTATGAACTGTCACATGTGTTTTTTCCCCCCCTTTCTCTTCCCATCCCTCTGTCCCCCCGCAGATGCAGTACGTCTTTATCTTCCAAGCCCTTCTGGAGCACTACCTGTATGGTGACACGGAGCTGGAGGTCACATCTCTGGAGTCCCACTTGGCCAAGCTGTACGCCCCTTGCCCCGGCGCGGGCTGTGGGGGCATGGAAGCTGAATTTAAGGTCCGTCCTCCTCCTGGCATCCTTGTCTGTCACCGCTGATGTCTGTGTGTCATGTGGGTCACATAATTTCTCCTCAGGACAGTCGAGTGTAAAGCTGTCATCATAATACATCCTGTATTGTGGAAAATCGTCATCGTAGCAGATGCATCACTAACGCCTGAACGCTCTCCTGCCTTGCAGAAGCTCACCTCCGTTAAGATCCAGAACGACAAGATGAGGACGGGGAACCTTCCGGCAAACATGAAGAAGAACCGAGTCCTGCAGATCATCCCGTGTGAGTCAGCCAGTGGGCGGGGCTTAGAGGACCCGGTACGTCAGAGCATGTGCGTTTGGGTCAGCTCTTCTGCTGACCACGTCCCTGCCATTTGCTTCCCCTGCAGACGAGTTCAACCGTGTCATCATCCCCGTGAAGAGAGGTGACGAGAACACAGACTACATCAATGCCTCTTTCATCGATGTGCGTGAGCTTTTCACCTTGGGAATGGCGTGCCTCTTATGGAATCGGGATGTCCGTTTCGTTTTGGTTTTTTTATAGTAGTCAGTGTGTACCGTAAAGCTGTTGCCGTTCATTTAACCCAGGAGAGACTAGCTAAACTATGACCTTGTAGTATTCAAGCGATCTTCCAACCATCATGATTAGGCACCTTCGACCATCACTGGTTCAGGGGCAGCAGCCTTCCACAACCGTTGCATCTTGAATGGTCAAGTGAACTTTTTGAGTTTAATTTTCTCACTTATGTGTCGATTTTTGGATATTCTGGAATAGACATTATCAATAAGACATTTTTAAGTGTTCGATTGGTGGGTGGCTGTGCCGTTGGTGGGGGTTTGAGGCGTAAGGGGTGGGAAGCTGTCAAGGTTTGAATGAGTTTCGACCTCTCAGGGCTACAGACAGAAGGACGCCTACATGGCTTGCCAGGGTCCCCTGCCACACACTCTGGAGGACTTCTGGAGAATGATCTGGGAGTGGAGGAGCTGCTCGATCGTAATGCTAACTGAGCTGGAGGAGAGAGGACAGGTAGGAGGAGGAAGAGCTGAATTTTGGGCACAGACGGACTAGCTCCCTGCTCTTATGAGTGCCGACCCTCATCCAATCCTACTCCTTGCAGGAGAAGTGTACTCAGTACTGGCCCACTGAGGGCACCCTGGTTTGTGGGGACATGGCGATCGAGCTGAAGCGCGAGGAGGTGTGCGAGAACTACACTGTGAGAGACCTGCTGGTCACCAACAACAGGGTGAGTGAACCAGGATGCCTCACGTGGAAGCACACTTAGCACTTCTGCTGACACGTCCCACGTCCTCCAGGAGAACCGGTCCCGTGCCGTGAGGCAGTTCCACTTCCACGGCTGGCCGGAGGTGGGCATCCCGGCGGATGGCAAAGGCATGATCAGCATCATTGCGGCGGTGCAGAAGCAGCAGCAGCAGTCGGGAAACCACCCCATCACCGTGCATTGCAGGTACCCCTGGCGGCATCACTGCTGCCTCCCCCTGGTAGGAATGTGGAGAGGTGCTTCTAGATGCTCTCCTGTTACAGGACCCTTAATAGGGCTCATGCTGTCTTTCATCTGATCCTGAGCCAGGTCACGGGGGGTCTGGAGACTGTCCCAGGCAGAAGGGGACACCCTGAACTGGGCTTCCTCCTCACTTAGACACACATGTTGCATGTTATAGGCAGTTGTAGAGATGCTGCTTGTGTTTGGACTGGGAGAGTGGGAGTACCCCAGAGGAAATCCGTGTGAACGTGGGGAAATTCCACTCGGACAGAGCAGAGGCAGGGTTTGAATCCCCAGCTGTGTCAGGCAGCAGTTCTGCCCCCTGGGCCCTGTACCTTAGAGCTACTGGTTTATTCTTACATATTGACTTAATGTGTTTTGCTAGTGCCGGGGCAGGCAGAACCGGAACCTTCTGCGCTCTAAGCACGGTCCTGGAGAGAGTGAAGGCTGAAGGCATCCTAGACGTCTTCCAGACGGTCAAGAGCCTGAGACTGCAGAGACCCCACATGGTTCAAACACTGGTGAGTCTGTGTTGACTTCTCGTGACGCACACACTGGTGAGCCTGCGTTGACCACACAGGGCTGTAATCCAAGCTTCTACCTCATTACCTTGGTGCTTCTGTATATTGCACCATAGTCACAATGATTCCTAACAAAAAGTTTTTACTGACATCATAACGTGCTTAAAGTTACTAAACTCCTTTTTTGAGCCTAAGTGTATGTCAGTAAGTAGTAAAGTTACTTATTATGAGATGAAATGCAGCTCTTAAGGACTATCCTACTGTTATATAATAGAGAGAATTACTTTTCCTGTTTCATGCTTGATTTTTTAAGTAATGTGTGCAGTTTCCCCTGAATACTTTTTGTTGTATGTATGAACTTGTGTATGTATTGATTTTTTTGTTTCTGTGTAACATTATGAACTACTGACTAAAAATGTTTTAATTGCATTCCAGTATGAACATTTAATAGTTATGAAGTTTTTCTCATTGTGGTTTTTCAATCTGTTTTAATCATAATATCCTCTTGTGATTAATATAGCTATAGTCGCTGCCCTACTGATGATGTGTTGTTGCAATAGTAATCCTGCTCAGTACGAGAGGAACCGCAGGTTCAGACATTTGGTGCATGTGCTTGGCTGAGGAGCCAATGGTGCGACGCTACCATCTGTGGGCTTATGACTGAACCTGGCATGGCGTTATGCATCAGTGTAACTAACTGGAATCTGATATATCAGTTAATTTGGCAGATTAAATTTACTAAGAATTATCTAGCATAAATTTCTAATATAATTAATTAGTGAAGTGAGGATAGTGCAGCTGTTTAACACCTACTGAGTGACACCTTATCCTGCATTAATTTCAGGAAAAATTAGTCATGATGGTGTATGAGACTTAAATTTCTTCAGGGTAAAGTAAGCTGACTCTGTGCTACTTTTGGAGTGTATTAATATACTTTTTAAAAAGATTTAGCCTGTTATATCCAGACACCACCACACAAAGCTTTACACCAGGAACTGCACTCCAGCACATGGAATCATCAGTCGACACAGCCATTCTCCAAACATACGTGCTGATAGATAGTGATGGAGCTGGATGGGACCAAGTGGGTGGAGCGGTCCTCCCTCATATCACCGTCCCCCTATCTTTGTGTCGCCGGTCTGCAGGAGCAGTACGAGTTCTGTTACAAAGTGGTCCAGGAGTACATCGATGCCTTTTCCGACTATGCCAACTTCAAGTAGGACGCGGAGATCACAGTCGGCCAGGTGGACTCTATGGACACTGGCTGCACACGGCCTCGACACGACGGCTCACCACATGGGGGGCGTGTCTGGAACAGAGACTGAGCTGGTGGTGTTGGCTTGGGGAGGCCAGTGGAGCCTGTCTGCTTTGGCGAAGCTATGCTGGTCAGTGTGGACGCTCTGCCCGCCACGCTTGCTGTACATAAGGCTGGCTCTGCATTTCATGTTTGTTTAGTTTTGGGCAGTCTGTGCAGTCGGACTGCAGTTTTACCCATTCGAGCATCTGTTTTTACTGTGTCTTGTTCTTGATGTGTTGTGTGCGCGTGGGTGGGTGTGTGCGTGCGTGTGTCTGGGTCACAGTTGCTGTGAGATATGTGGTATTCGTTGTTTGTGTGCCAAAAATAAGACCAAATGAAGCAAGCTGCCCTTTTTTAAGGGGTTATATCTATATTCAATTGTACGCAGGTAAAAAAAAAAAAAACACACACACACAGGATTCCATATGAGTAAGTGAATCCATTGGACCAGCAACTGTCAGTTTTGCCAACCAATGTCATCACCTTAATAAATATGCTCTTTAATGGAAATCAGAACTTTTTCTGACACTTTCGAAAAAAATAGGAAATAAGTCTTTAAGAAGTTGGAATTCTGGTGTGGCTCTGCGACCAATTTACTAGCAGGATGCTTTTGGGCATGGAAAGGGTGTAGGTATGGGTAGTCATTGGGGGGGGCATTCAGATTAGTTTTGTGGCTAATGTATAACGTATGGCAGGGTAGCTGTGCTGTTGTGGAAAAAAAAGTTTTAGGAGTGTCAGGTTTTTTATGCCATCAATTTGGGGGGGGGGGTTATCTCCAGGGTTGGACAACTGGGGGGGGTTCTGGACCAGTGTCTGACTGTTTTTCAGGCTGCTGTCAGTCCTAAAGGCTGTTCGTTGGGCATATTGTCTTTCCTTTATATGCGTGGGAGACTGTGGTAGGTGCATCGTGGGTTAAAAGGCGTGCTGACCCGCACCACCGCACCTGCCGGAGTCACCACCCAACACATAGTGGCTCTCAGAAGAGGAGAGCTGGAGGCTAGGCGTCTCCTGCGCGGGCTAGACGTCTCTCCTGCGCGGGCTAGGCGTCTCCTGCGCGGGCTAGGCGTCTCCTGCGCGGGCTAGACGTCTCTCCTGCGCGGGCTAGGCGTCTCCTGCGCGGGCTAGGCGTCTCCTGCGCGCGCTAGACGTCTCCTGCGCGGGCTAGACGTCTCCTGCGCGCGCTAGGCGTCTCCTGCACGCGCTAGGCGTCTCCGCCTCTACGCTGGCCCGGGCTGCCCAGCACTTGGGGTGCAGATACCGTGTCATAACTGCATTCACAGCTGTGTGTTTCTGTGCCTAAGTTGCCATTTCATTGTTTTATATCCTGTGATATTGCAAGGGATCAACATTAATCATAAAATAATTGTGTGTTGGGAGGTGGGGTAGAAAAATACTAAAATTCCATTGTATGAATGAAACGTAATTAATCTTCTGCATTAGTTTACCGCTCATATTTTTTCCAATATGTCAGTTTCACATGATGCATTATCACATTCCCTTATAACCAATACCAGAGTGTTACAAGCTGCCGGGTGAAATGGGGTCTGATCTCCTGCATTCCGGATGGGGTCATGTAATATTAGAGCCAGCATGGGGCGCATGTAGACCCATCCAGACCAGGGCTCTGTAGCTCTCCTCACAAACAGCACCCTTGTGTAAACCTTCGTCACATCGTCGGTGTGTGATGTCACAGATTCAGTCACCTTGTGAGTGTGTGGTTTTTTTTCAGTGTGGCTCGTGTAACCACAGGGGACACGGCGCTATGGGTCACATAGCGACAAGGGAGAAAATATTTGTGAAAATATTAAATGAGAAACTTGTTTTTTTTTTTTTTAATTATTATTTTTTTTTATTTGCCCCCCATGGTTGTACACCCAAGCTGTGGAGCCATTTCCTTAGCAAGCCTAGCTAACTGGTCAGTGCCGCTCATGCGTTTTCAGGTCTAAAAGACGAATCCAAAATGCTGTCACACACCAGTACAGTGTGTTCAGATAGCTGCACTACATAGACATTTAATGTTTTGAGTGTCATTTGTCTAAAACAAATGAGCAGTTCAGCACAGCACTGACTCTTGCATATTAGGCTTTTTAAATCATTAACGTAGGCCTCATAATTAGCAAGTTTATGCAAGTTCAACGTTAATTTAATAGCTTAACACATTGAGATTAGTCAGGTGAGTTTTGTCCGTAAAATGACTTTTAACATTTATGTGCATTTAACTTTAGTGTTAAACACTTTATCTTAATAATATGCACTATAGTTCATACCCCCCAGACCTGTACAATTAATTTAAGAATGGAAACATTAACATTAATGGTTACTACGCTGAATCCTTTGCAGGCCATTTATTAGCCTGTTTGTAACATCGGCACAGCAATGCAGAAGGTGAATTTAGCATGAGTAAGTTATTATTAAGTGTAATTTGAGTATTATACTGCAAACCATTTAAAATATATATTGGTTTTATTAAAATCACACAATACTAAATAAAGAAGGAACAAATATATATACAGCAGAAGTTTATACCGACTACTGTGGACCATAATCTGAGGGGATCCAGTTTATTTTTCGGTTTGCTTGCTGCATGGTGAAATAAAAATGTCATTTTATTAATTTAAAGTGTGAAAAGTTGCAACTCTTTTTGGTTCGACCATATACATTTATATATACACACACACACACACACACACACACACACACCCGCCCTCGGGTCTACCTTAGCTCTATTTATTTGAGGATTGATACTGATTAAAATGGGGGGAAAACTAAAGAGAAAGTTTGGTATGTAAACAGCTCCCTAAGCACCCTGCCACGAAGGGGAAAAGTACTGATTGGTTCATTGCGAGATTCTGGGGCTTAATCGGAGCGATCCCAGTCTGCTGCCATTCCACTCCTAATGTCGCTATCGCGCCTCCAGCCTCTTTCAGTGGTCTGTTCCATTTCCGTCTCTCTGAAGCTTGTTCCTGACACTTCCCGTGTCCACATTCGAGTGGTTTTGCCCTGTGCCATTTTCGGTGTGGGATGCATGGGAGGTGCTGAAGGGTGTCTGCACAAAACCGAGAGACCGTGAGAGTGACGTCTACGGGGGGGCAGTCACTGTTATTCTCTCAGAGGTCATCCTTCTTTTACGTTTGTATATAAATTCCTCCAAAAGCTTTATTTTTTATTTGCCCCTTTTTTTGTTCTTGGTTTTGCATTTTGTTTTTAATGCAGAATATATAAAGAATGTCAATTGGTCTTTCTAAGTGGCATACTGTCCATTATAAAATTGCATAATAAAAGATTTTATAACTGCTTTGAGGTATTTTATTGCGTGTGTGGCTGTAAACGTATCTATAATGCGAGTCCTTGTATCGAAGGAGATTGGTTGGTTGAAAATGGGAGAGGTTTCACTTACTAAAAGAGCAATGCTTTTACACTATAAACACTGCAACACCTAAAGTCAAATCACTGCTGGAAGGCAGTGGTGCTGCGAGCCTGGGAGGGTTTAGCTACTATTGCTGTCTCTCCGGTTACTACTGTATTTGAGTCCAATCGTAGGGAAAGCAACAGTCTAATTTTCCTCACATTTGTTTTAAAGTATAATAATAATAAGGGAACTTTATCGATCCCTGTGGGGAAAATTTTTTTTACGTCTCCCTCAACTTGCTTTTTTTGTAGCGCAAGCTGTCCACGAAGGGCAGCCACCTGTAGAGGTGCCCAGGGAGCTGGGGGTTAAGGGCCTTGCTCAAGGACCCACAGACATGCTGAGGCTGGGTTTGAACCTGCGACCTTGTAATTATGGTACACAGGTTTAGCCCACTGAGCCACATGCTGCCCAGAAACAAGCCCCGGTCTCCCGCGTGACAGGCGGGGATACTCACCACTATACTAACGAATAATAAGAAGCATGATTGATTTTTTACGCCGCTTACAGTGTTTTTCCACATCAATTCAAAATTACCAGGCAAATTAAAAAAAAAAAAAAAAAACACTAACACGGAGTAATCCGGCACACTGGAGTATCATTGGCATGATTGTCCCGCAGTTCTTCAGTATTGTGATAGAGGAATGGATTTTTTAAAAAGCACTGAGTATTCAGCCACCAGATGGCGACATTAGCTTTTTTATTTCCATAGTGTGATTTTCATACTAGCCACAGGACCACCATCTGCTGTATATTAGCCAGCAATAGCTAGGGTCAATATCCTATTTCAAGGGATTTATACCCCTTGACAGGAGTTCAAAGCTAGACAAAATAAAGTATTTATTTTTCATTGTCAAAAAAATCGGTATCCTTTGTGGTTCTGGAATTCCCTTGGCTTAATGTTGACTCTGTGTAGCAGAGAGTTGCTTATCTTCCCCAGTCATTAAGATCTTTTGTGAGGCGTCCATGGTCTGATAATAAAGGTTTCAGCTGTTTCTCACAAGATAATGTGATATTTGCTGTCTGGCTGATTTTTGAATCACTGGCAATGCCAAGTTCAGCAATTAATAAATAAATCATGGAAATTATGCCAAAAACAAATGCAAAGCAACTCTTTTCTTAAAAGAATCTGATGTACTTCGAAGAAGGTGCGACTCACATCATGATCCTGTTTAGAAGCAATTTTTTTTTTTCGTTCTGTCACATATATTTCAATGGTAATCAGCCATTTATTCAGTTGTAGTGTTTTATCTGTTTATGGGTTGCTGTGATCTAACCTTAGAGTGACATTTAAAGTGTGGAAACCCGAGCAAGCTCTTCAGATAAGAGCGGTTCCTGTTGGAAACTCTGCTTCTAGAATTATCGAGTTACAGCTCCACTCACTGTGCTGCTGTCTTCATCTATTAACGGCAATTGCTTCCTTTAATTACTCATCAGCTCCTCAGCCCGGAACAACAGTAAATGTTACAATGTTAAAGTAAATTTAACACTCATGTAGTATGAGCTTCAGTACACAAACGAGATGTAGCAAGTCAGTGAGACATGCAAATTAGAAAAACTTACTTTAATGATCCTTTATTCTTAAGCACTTAACTGGAAAATAAACCAGATTGCTAAGTGGACCTTCAATACTCGAATGAACAAAAAAGTACTTTAAGTGTTACTGTAGCTGTATTTGAAAAAGAAAATAATATTGGCGTTTTCAGGTACCAACAGGCAGTCGAGGTGCTTTGGGCATCTGTCTAGGATGCCTCCTGGACGGCCCCCCAGGGAGGTGTCTGGGGCATGTCCAACCGGGAGGAGGCCCCGGGACAGACCCAGGACACTCTGAAGAGATATCATCTGTCAACTGGCCTGGGAAAGCCTAGGTATTCCCCCAGGGATGCTGGAGGAGGTGGCTGGGGAGAAACATTAACATTAATGGTTACTACGCTGAATCCTTTGCAGGCTAATTATTAGCCTGTTTGAGAGGGAGGTCTGGGCATCCCTGCTAAGACTGCTGGCCATTTTTTTGGCTATATATATATATATATATATATATATATGTCCAAGTCCACTCATATCTGGTCAATCCAGATCTTCTAGACAGCAGACATTGGTTTCGGTCAGTCATTTGATGAACCTGAAAGAAATTTGCATTTTTCTCAATCACTGACTAAGGTTATGTCCTTTAATAGACTAAATTTTTTTATAAAATATTCACTCAAAGCATAACATTTATCATCACATACGCAAACAAGCAACACAAACTGGTAAATGTGTAACAGTTTGAAAGCCCTGTCCTTTTTCTGTGTACTGGTAGGTAGAGTTTTCAGGTTGAGGGAGTACTGGTAGTGTTGTAGTCAAGACCACCTAAAACAAGACCAAGACATTGCCAAGACTGGAGGGTACCAAGACCAAGACACTGCCGAGACTTGAGGGTATCAAGACCAAGACTAAGACACACAAAGGCGAGACCAAGACCAAGGCTGGTTGAGAGCAAGACCAAGACCGAAAACAGACTAGGGCTAGAATCGACATCACATTACTCAGATCAACTGTAGGGAAAAAAGGCCGTAAAGGGCCATTACTCGTTGTAACGTTTTTAAAATAGATGCATCTGACTGGTTGCATTTGAATTGAGGCACGTAATAAATAATGATACTGTTCTGGATGCGCTGTTTTCTCTTTTTTTCTCCCATCCCATGGAGACCGCTATGTCCGAGACCAAGACAAGACCAAGACCAAATAGAGTCGAGACCAAGACAAGACTGAGACCACAAAAATTGGTCTTGAGTACTACTGTTGGGTTATGGTGAGTTATGGTGAGAGCAAGTGCTTGTCAGGGATAATCATATGTTGCACCTTGGCAACCTCTAATGTGTTTGTCTGTTTATTTATTCTGCCCTGACCTGAACTGACTCACTGTGGGTGGCAGCTCTGTGCATCGTTTGAGCTTCAGCCAAACACCAAGCAGCTAGACATTTCCAAAGCGTGTTTCTAAATCCCTGCCTCGTTTAGTGTATGTGCACTTTGGTGTGTTTGTTCCTTTTTGTAACTTATTTTTTTGTAGGCTGGCCTGAGCCCATCAGAACTAGCCAGAATCATTGGGGGTTACTGATGATCCTCCTCCTGCCTTTATTTTCCGTCTTATTATTGATAGAGCAAATTTTCAAGCCGGTTATTATCCTCCTATTGCCCGGCTGTTGCAGAAAGCAAGGCAGCTGTTCAGTTGAAGCTGATCAATATTTTATTATTGAATGAGAAGTTCTGGATGCCCTGCTTCTCACCTTTTCACATCACTAAGCTGAAAAGGAGATGGGTGAGTCTGAGAACTAGGGTTCAGAACCTATTCTGATGCAGCCCATACGTTTCCATCCATCCATCCATCTTTCAAAACACTTATCCAGCACAGAAAAGGTTATTGCGGGTTCCTGCACTACATTAGAAAACAGACATATCTCTGTCACCCAAGAACTCTGCAAGGGTACAATGAATTTATATGAGCCACAGTTTGATGTAAAAAAGAACTTTAAAAACACCAGGTATTTGCATACAGATTTTCTGAAAACTGAGAAAAAAGACAGCACAAGGAATAATGTCCCTATTTATTTCCTTATTAATTTATTGTACCAGATACAATCAGTCCTAAATTATACTAGATAATGATATTCTCAGATTCTTAGATTTCTCATCTCCCCCAGGGTATTTTTCCCTGAATCTCCCCTTTGTCATTTTACTTACAATATCAGCTTACAATAAGCAGCTATATGACTTTCCTTTGAAAGGGATAAAATCACCCAGGTGGAACCTTTTTTCCCCCTCCATCAAAGAAATCTTTTTCCCTCCATCTCCCAGTGTTGCCTGGGAAGCACGCCTCCAGAAGTAAGCTCTAAAGGTCTTTTAGGACTCCTCCCTGCACCCCCCTGTCCTTCATGGTTGACCTTAACCATCCACATGGTTGGTCGATATTCTTCAATTCAGGTCCAGAGAGCCTACAGTAGCCAGCTGTCAACCACCAGCCCAGGTTAAACAAAGTGAAATGAAATGAAGCCTTTGTTTCAGACACTTTTCCTATTTGCTTCTCCATAGCTGTGGATTTCATTTAGTACTAAGGTACCTCCTTTAGTACCCCCTTTAGTACCTCCTGTAGCCACAAAAAGAAGTGCAAATGCAGGAAACTTTACATGATATTTAATCAGATATTAAGCAGCATGTTTCACTTGTTATGTATTTGTTATGAAAGTGGACTGACGTGTTTAATTTACAGACATTCAAAGGATTGCAGAATATAGAAGAACACATCCACCTGAATAAGTACTTAGAATATGTGTATTTGACCTTGACTTCGTAATGGATAAGCAATTGGAAGAGGAAGATAAATTCCATAGGAAAACTTGGGTTTCATTATTAGTCACAGTCATGTTACTGAATTATTGGAATTCTTTGATCTTTTTAAATGCTTTTCACTTGCGTGTCCCCAGTTTGAATCTCTCTCCAAGGCTAACAGCTCCAGGGTGTTGCCTCTTTCAATCTGAAGGAATATGGAGTGCCACCCCCAGTTTCTTAGGGTGGGGGGCGGGGCAGACCTGCTGGCCTTCCATCCAATCAAGTTTCTGCCTGGGGTGTCAGGGCTTATGCTATGCATGTTTAAATTATTTTATTTTGTCGCTAACACCACGGTGATGTCTCAAAGGCTTAAACAATCCTTCCCATCTTCCACCCTCATAACCCGGTCAGCATTGGGGGGGGGCTTGAGCCTGGAACCTATCCCAGACAGCATAGGGATCGAGGCTCCATACTCCCTGGATGGGGGGAGTTCAAATTTAATTTACTGACACGAACTGGCATTATAGTGCTGATGCTCACTTCCAAGAAAGACAGCTATAGGGAGAAAGCGGACAGACATTTCAAAGCTCATGATCCCTAACATATGCTGTTGTGTAATGAATGTTTGCTTGGGCTGGAACTAAAACGTTCATGTGTGCTCTGCCCAGCTTTGGGAGGGGGGGGGGGGAGGTCACAGGGGGCTTCTTTACTAGTTTTGAAAGCAACAGTATCAGCAGGGCTTTTGAGTTCTGCCCCCAAACGGATGCAAGGGTCTGATAGTGTGTTTTCGGGCCACAGAATGCACGCTCTGCGCAGCTTTCACCGCTGCATGTGGTGCAGCTCTTTTGCCCCCATGTTTATCCATCCAAAGCGCTGTGGCCACATGTGGGAGCCCTTAAATCCCTTCTTAAGCTTAAATACTGGATCGGGCCTTGCCTAAGATTTAGGATGGAAGTATACTGTGCTCTGTAATTTCATTCCAACTTGAGACTTCGGTAACTTTACTGCAGCACTTGTAGGCATTTGCCCAAATTGCATTTCCCTTCTCGAGCTAGATTATATAGATGTCATTGTGGGTTAGCGCAAGCTGTATCCACGGCGACGGAAAACTACCAGCCATCTTTAGATGACTTTAAGCAGACGGCTTGTCGCGGCAAAGCGAAAATGAAGAAGACGTGGCACCCAGGGACGTGTCTTCATCAGCCTCGCCAGTAAATGCCAATAGCTCTCTCTGCTTCCCACAGCGCCCTGGAACTGCACTCGTGTATGGTAGCATTGGCTTCTAGCCCGGGTCGGCCCGCCCTGTAGGCGACATAGGTGATCGCCTAGAGTGCAATTTGATTAGGGCAAAGAGCAAGTGAACAAAAAAATCAGAAGAAATACTCTGGTTGCATTCTGTGACATTACAATTATTTACACTAGTTTTAATATTTCACTAGGAGTTAACAACCAGATACCATGTGCTATTGGAATGTTTTTAATATAAATGAACCAACAAAACTTGTTTTCTGCTCTGGGGGGCGAGCGGGAACTCAACTGAATCTCACCTAGGAGCAACCCGACCGATGGCGCAGGGGATGTGGAGGCCAAAGGAGGGGGTCACCAAGACCTTAAGCACATCCAGATGATGGCCCTGTGCGCATGGCCTTGAAAAACGGCAGCAGCAGGTACAGCATGCGTTAAACACACAGCTCAGAGGAGAAGAATGGCGTCGACAGAGCGGAGGTGCACAGATACGGCGGCTCACGCTTTGTCGGACTGACAGACGCATACTGAGCCCCTTGTACTCTCATTGCATCATCTGCAAAGCAGACGGCAAGAATTTCCTCAAGGCAGAGAACATGTTTTTTCTTCTCTGGGTCACCCGTCAAAACCACAGATAGGTTGAAATAACAACTGAAAAGGCTGATATCACGTCCTTCAGAGCAGCAGATGTCAGGCTTTGTCGGAGTTCTGTTCACCGGGGGAATTTGGCGATGTAATGAGACGAAACGCAGAAAACTCTACGTGATCCATTTATGTGTTGAAAGAAAGGGATTCACTTAGGAGTGATAATCTGTCATTTTAAAATGGTAAGTTCTCAGCTGTGAAGTGAATTGTCTCTTCCCTGTAGAGTAGATCAGATAATTTACTTTAAGTGCATTTTGTCATCCTCACTGGTGATAAGTTACCATGATCTGGCTAAACCTCTATCCACATCAAGCAGAAGGAATATAGATACAGTATAGATGGTTATACACAGGCAGTTCATACAGGCTACGTGGATGTAGATGTCTCAGTACCGCAGCGAGGTAAGAACCTTTGTAAGGTGGGATGTTTGGCGATGTAAATAGGAAGCTGTGGAATATTTTGAAGAATGACAGTCTAGTGGGAGACAGCTGGATTCCAGGAGGAGATGGAAGTCGATGATGGCAGCGGGATGAAAGGGTGAAGGAGGTTTAGAGTGTCACCAGCCGTCACCTCAACCCTGGGGAGGATCCCTGAGCAACTCTTCCTGTCTCTCCCACCCCCCTGGAGAAGCGTAAAAGTTATAGGAACGTGGGTTACAGGTGAACATGTGCCCCCCAGGTGGACTTTGAATGACTGATGGGTGGGGGAGCATGACCTCTGCTGCCACACAGGGGGGGTCTGTGTGTGGGATGGGGGGGAG
>JAODKF010000046.1:28942226-28955747 GCA_026779585.1 Mormyrus proboscirostris
TACAGACCCTGATCTTGAGTGATCACATAAGCTGTGTTTGAGTGGACACTGGTCTGAGCCTCTGATTTGAGTCAGTTGGAAAACCTACAGCCCCTGATCTCGAGTGATCACATAAGCTGAGTCTGAGTAGACACTGGCCTGAGCCTCTGATTCGAGTCAGTTGGAAACCCTAGAGCCCCTGATCTCGAGTGATCACATAAGCTGAGTCTGAGTAGACACTGGCCTGAGCCTCTGATTCGAGTCAGTTGGAAACCCTAGAGCCCCTGATCTTGAGTGATCACATAAGCTGAGCCTGCATAGACACTGGCCTGAGCCTCTGAATGGAGTCAGTCGGAAACCCTACAGCCCCTGATCTCGAGTGATCACATAAGCTGAGCCTGCATAGACACTGGCCTGAGCCTCTGAATGGAGTCAATTGGAAACCCTACAGCCCCTGATTTCGAGTGATCACATAAGCTGAGTCTGCGTAGACACTGGCCTGAGCCTCTGATTCGAGTCAGTTAGAAACCCTACAGACCCTGATCTTGAGTGATCACATAAGCTGTGTTTGAATGGACACTGGTCTGAGCCTCTGATTTGAGTCAGTTGGAAAACCTATAACCCCTGATCTCAACTGATCACATAAGCTGAGTCTGCGTAGACTCTGTCCTGAGCCTCTGAGGCGAGTTAGTTGGAAACCCTACAGCCCCTGATCTCGAGTGATCACATAAGCTGAGTCTGAGTAGACACTGGCCTGAGCCTCTGATTCGAGTCAGTTGGAAACCCTAGAGCCCCTGATCTCGAGTGATCACATAAGCTGAGTCTGCGTAGACACTGGCCTGAGCCTCTGATTCGAGTCAGTTGGAAACCCTAGAGCCCCTGATCTCGAGTGATCACATAAGCTGAGTCTGCGTAGACTCTGGCCTGAGCCTCTGATTCGAGTCATTTGGAAACCCTACAGCCCCTGATCTCGAGTGATCACATAAGCTGTGTTTGAGTGGACACTGGTCTGAGCCTCTGATTTGAGTCAGTTGGAAAACCTATAACCCCTGATCTCAACTGATCACATAAGCTGAGTCTGCGTAGACTCTGTCCTGAGCCTCTGAGGCGAGTCTTCATTCTTATTTTGAAATGATATTTCCTCATACATTGTATCCCTTCTCATTTATGTGTTATGGATTTATTACTTTTCCATCATCATTATTCTTGCTGTATATTATAAGTGTGGTGTGTTAGGTCACTGTGATCGAGCCAGGTTATTAGACTAGGGTGCTTACTTTAAAACATAAGATTAAAGATTAAAAAGTTATGCAACATACTTTAACTCCATAACACACTGAGTCCAGTCACCCCAGTCAAGGTCTTTAATGCAGACAAGCTATTTTCCCCCATCCTTCCTGCCTTAGTGGAAAAACAGTCCTCATGTCTGTAATTGTTCATTATCACAACTAATGTGGGTTGAATTTACCAATTCATAATTATAAACATTGTGAAGCATTTAATCTTATCCTTTAATGATTAGTCATAAATCATTTCAGAGCTTGGTGGGGTAGAATGCTGAAAGACCCAGAAATAATCGTGGAAATAAACTTTCTTGGATAGTCTGCCTCACATAATCTCTATTAGTTCTTAAGAAATGATATGAAACCGAGTGTAAACTAAAACAAACTCTCACTCGAGAGGCAGAAATAAATCAAAAAGGGAGAGCGCTGAAAGAGATTAGAATGTAAATCTAATTGTTCTAACTGAGAACTTCAAGTCTGGCAGAAACTAGAAACCATAAATAAGAGAGGCATGGTTTTCCATCCAAATGTAGATGGGGAATGGAGAAATAACTGAAATTACAAATAAAGTCGCTGAACGTCTGCGAGCAATATAAGAGCTTTCATCTTCTCTGACTCAATTGTTTCATATCTCACTCCAGACCTGTCATAATTCATATATTTGCAATTAAGATGACAACATCTCAGAAAAAAACAGCCCGGAGGCCACCTGCTTGTCTGAAGAAACATTTATTTTTTTCTAATGCAGAGCAAAATGTCTGTTTTCACTTTTTAATAAAATATTTCATGTAAAAAGTCAGCAGGACATGTGGAATTCAGGGCTGGCGTGGGTCCTTGGGTGATGTTAAGTACACACTGGATTCTGGCTGTTCTGCATATCCCAATTTATCTGGAAAGTGAAACATTTTCAGACTAAGGCATGAGCTCCACATTTATACACATTTTATTCCACTGATGTATTTGCATAAATATTAGTTATCAGGCTACAACTAATCACACTTTCAGGCTTCTCAAAAGGCTCAGTGTTATACCTCCTAGTCCAGGTCTTTGTGGTGCTAAAGTGTTTGACAAAAGATGCTTCCTGTAGGGCAGATGATTTAGGAAGATGCTGCTTCTCTGTGCTGCAAGTCACAGGTGGTATAGTCGGTGGAAGAAAAAGTGGATTCCTGAAAGACTAAATGGTAAACGGGAACTGCTGATGTACCTGCAGCCTAGTACACTACCAAGATGGTTAGATATTGCAGACATGTTGGTAATTAAATATAGTACTTTTCTTTGTTGAATTCCCTGCCACCCTCAGGATAGGTTGCTGGACGAATGGGTGTTTATTATACATCGCATTAAATATGGACCTCCACAGAAAGTGTTTATTGAGGTGTGCAATACAGAAGAAAAAACCAAAAGATTGAAGATTGCAAAAGATTTGAAGATTGCCTTGAGAAAACTGTTTATCAATGCAGTATCAGCATTGATAAACACTCTCAGGTGAGATGTCAGCAGAGACAAGGGCGGCAGGTTAACAGACTGACATGTAGGAATGCAGAAATATTTCACAGCCAGCCACACATTTGAGTCTCTTTTTGCTGTTCCTGTGTGTGCAGGATTGTCGCGTACGGGCAACACGGTGATTAAAAAAAAATCCCTTGTCATGCCATCGCCTCTTTCTCCTCCTTTTCACGTGGAGGAAAGAACAGCTGTGCTGTCATGGCAGCCAGCCCAGGCGGATGGGGGTGTGGCTGGGGAGGGGGCCTAGCCCATTCTCCAGCAGCATGGGCTCCCACACTAATGTGAGGTCAGAGGTCAGGAACTCATTGGATTTGATCTCTCACCTCCCTCTGCCCACCCACCTAACTGAATGACAACTGAGAAACACATTATTAATGGCGCTGTGCATATTAGCATTATCAGTAAAAGCAGTGATACTATTTAGCATTACGTAAGGTCTGTGGTTTCCCAGCATGTTAGCACACCACTGGTTCCAGATAATATGGCTGTATTTTCCAGCTTTTTTTCAGCTTTTTATAAAATATTTCGTTTCAAAATCTATTAGTGACAGATTTAACACAATGGAAGGTCTGCCTTTCCCCAGACATATGCTCATGTGAAACTCTGATCAGCTGTACACCTTCTGCTGTCATCTGTGACTGCTACATGTCATTTATCAATTGAAAAAAATAAAATATTTATATAGGTTTAAATAAAATCTCTGTTATTTTCCTCATGTTAAAGCTTGCTCATTTATATCAGACAGGCACCACATCACAATATTTTTATTTACTGCATATTACAAAAAATGTTTCATAATTCTGTAAACTAATATGTACAAATCATTGTCATTCTAAGGCAGCACAGTGGTTCAGTGGGTAGAATTATCGCCACAAATCTCCTGCTCTAGACCCCCGCAATCCGGACAGGGATAAGATGAATGGACAGAATTTTCATTCTTTTGTGAAATATTTGCTTTTCGAGCATCTTTTCAATTACTATAAACTTATAAAATCGTTCATTATTCGTCAGCACTCCCATAGTGCTGTTAATTAATCGTCAGCAATGCCTCAGTTTATCCCCAAATAGGGAACTAGGTTAGAGTCGCGCGTCGGCTGCTGGGCTTGCTAGCTCAGCGGGCGCAGTAATGTTCAGAGATGTTCTCCTTCCGCTCTTCCTTGCAGTTGCTTGGAAAGTCTCCCACCGCCTGGGGGAGCTTCGCCATTGTTCTCTGACACCTCTATGTGTTGCTCGACTTACGGTGGGCTAGATAGCGAGATATCCAACAGGACTCAGCATGTTTGACAGCTTTACCCGTCAAGAAATAAATACATTTTAATAATAAAAAAGACATATCCCCGAGGCAAAGAAAGTTTGTCGATCGACGTTCCTCAAAATTTCGGACACAATGCACTTGCAAAAATGTCCGGAGACTTGGCAATGCCAGCTGATTTCGGTGCAACGAGAGAGTGATTGTCACCTTAAGATTGTGTCACCGCACAATGTGTTCAAGTTCTTCGCATGTTATGCTGATGCCAAAGTAATGCATCATTTGTCTCGCAGCTGTTTCCCCCACCTTTATCTATTGCTTAATTCAGATCACTCTTCCCCAGGGGAACCACGTAAGTTTAACGCTTTTCGTTTTTTGTCTGCAAGGGTTGTTCTTAGTTCTCCACATACGCAGCCTGGTTCGTCGCCTCCATATTTGCGTTAAGCATTGCTCCACCAGGAAAACCATTTCTTTTTACAATACTGCAAGAACCATTATATTGCATCGGTAGTTTTACCACTTTAGAACAGCATTGGGAATGTTGCGGACTATGAAAGTGAACTAGAAACTGATGTGATCCCCCGAGACGTACGTATAAATGCCATAAGCAATTCCGAATCAAGGCCGAGCTGCCTCCGTAGCCACTATCGATAGCACTACGCACTGTGAAGCAAATCACTGACCCACAATATAGAAGTATTTTTCAAATAGACATATTAAAATAATCTTAGGTAGCAGTTCAAAAAAACATTTCATTAATTAAAAAAACTATGTAAAAAATTATGAAAAAGCACGTGGTCAATTTGTCGTCAAATAAACTAATAAAATTCACAAGCGGGTCTGCAATAACGTAGATAAAATCTATACCAGTCATATATTAACAAATATTACATAAAATCACATCTTGGGCTGTATATTTTAGAGCTTTTATATTAAAATAGAACCTAGCTATTTTTGTGTATATATGTTCACAAGACTTTCTGTAGATTGTCAATGTGCACTAAATTGCATTAACCAGTGCAAACTTCAAAGTGCAGCTATTATTTAAAAAAAAAAAACATTGAAGAAGGCACTTATGAATGGATGGATTGATATTGTCACCTCCAATCGTTTCCAGATACCATCAACAAAGATGTCAAAGGAAGAAGTTCACTCGGTTCGTTGTCGAATGGGGGCTGTCATGGGGGATTTCTCCCCCAAGCACTGAAACCTCAGATGAATGAAGCTCGCCCACTCCGTGAGCTGGGTAGTTGATTTAATTCTCAAATCATCGTCTGTTTTTCTACAATGCTTTAAATTACAAGCCAGTCCCTGGCATGAATAGACGCGGTCACGGGGTGTTTTCGTCTCTTTCATCTCGCTTTAAAGGACCGTGAGATATTCTTGTCCCTGACTTGTTGTTAGATTTGACAGCAGACCCATTCAGTGTGGAATTGGCCGCAATTAGAGCAATTATGCTGATTCGCACTTGTGTTAGTGATGGAACAGAGTTTTCGCTGTGTGTTAGTGTGTGTATGTGTGTTCCATATTGGGCCTGCTTTAGGGTTACTACAGGCAACTGGAGAAAAAAAAAACAGTCAATTTATGAACGAAACGAACACATGCAGACTAACATGATGGCTAATATATTATTACAACGGTAGTTTCACTTATTTAGTCTACCAGCGATAGTAAAAATCAGCACTAGTGGGATATTTTGACTAACTGCAGCTGTCTGCCGTTGGCTGGCAGATGCTTTATATCCATAGAGCTATTCCGGTTTGTTTATTAAGTCATGTATAAAAGTAATTTGACACGTCATCTTTGAAATTCTTATTTTATATATAGAAAGCTTTACGCAAATAACTAATCCTTTTCAGCACAAAAAACAGCTTATAAATGAACATAAAATACTGATAAAACGCAATATGTAATCCATTGAAGTGAATGGCCAATGTATATGAAAATTTCTATTTTGATATTTGAACTGGAATTTAACATCATTATTCATTCAAAAAAACCCAAGCATGTGGATACAAATTCTGTTGTATTTTACATCAGTTAATTCACTAACGAAAGTTAATCGAATACATGTAAGGAAAGGATTTTAACAACACTGATTGTTTGCAAGGATGTAGAGGTCATGTTTTTGAAACGCATCGTCTTGTTTTTCACCCAAACGTCAATCGCAAACTTCACTGTCATTGAAGAATCCGGTCGCCGAAAGGCCGAAGAGCGCAGCGCTTTAGAGCTCTGATGGAACGGGTATGTCTCTAAGACCCTGCGGAGCCCCGCGGAACTCCGCCGTTAGTTGTCTATACTCTCCTGAGTGTTGCTAGTTATTTGGGAGGAGGCGCTGTAGCCATTTCATCACTTTAAAGGGAAAAGGAGCAGGGATCAGAGTCCCGGAGAAACAGTGTAACCAGAGAGCTGCAAACATTTCCACCACTCTCCTTTAAAACTGAGTACTGCTGAGGCGAAGGATAACTTCCAGCAGTCCATGCGGGGCACGCTGAAAACGCAGGACAAGAAGCGTCTGACGGCCGTTTACTACTGCATTTTGTGCTTTTTTTTCAATGTGTAACGACCGGAGAACAGGTCTATGAGATTCTTGATCTGCCGTGAGAAGTTTGGTTGTTTGCCTAACTGGAAGTGGAAGAGAGAGGTTTGTTAGGGGAGAACCTCAAAGCTCTGCAAAAGATGGTGTGGAGCATTGCTTTGAACAGAGTGTTTATGTGCGTTGTCGCGCTATGGCTGGGATTTATATCGCCCCTGTGCAAAGCTCGGATTTACACCAACCATTGGGCTGTGAGAATAACTGGGGGTCCTGGCTTTGCAGATAGGATAGCGGAAAAATATGGCTATAAAAACATGGGACAGGTACGTCTTTTCCGACTCGCACGAATTAAGTTCTTTGATCGTGTTGTGCACATGTATTTGCAAACCGCTTGCTTTGACGTTTTATTGTAGCTGCATTTTAAGTTTGCCGATCCCCCCCCAATTGTCAGACTTTATACTGTATCTTTGCCAGTACGATTCACTTTTGCGTGCTTTCCAAAGAATATGAATGATGTACTTCCCAGCTGTGCAGATCTCGCTGCCCTTCGTCTTCTGTACGCATGTACGTAATTCATTTTGCACGTATTTAGCTCTTTTATATATAATTATTGATCATTGTGTCGGTAGCGTGGAAAACAAGAAAATGCCAGGTACATGCACAACAGGTGTTAGTCTAGACAAGTTATTCAGTATGATCTTCCAGTGCCAGGCATGACTATGAAATTAACGTAATCTGATATTGGCGGTCAACCTGTAGTTCAACGAATAATCGCGCGACAAAGTTACGATAATCCGAAGTGAGTCGCCTTGTCCTGAGATCTTGCATTATTATTGGTATCACAATAGCAATTATGGGTTGCAATATTCGCAGTGTTTTACAGGTTGTTAATGGGGATCCGGGTCTCTCTGCTCGATGTTTGCGTAATTGACAGCAGTCCTCTTATAAATATGCACGACTGTCTAAAACTGTCCCCGGCGTGGTGGAGATAATGTCCCGCTAAAGGAGGACACCGTCTCTCAATGCAGACGCTCAACTTCCTCTTTTGTGTCCGTGAAACGATGATCCTACATAGATGCCGCATACGTTTACTACCAACTCCCCCTTTCAAAAATATCAATTTAAATTAAGTTCAGTTTTTAGCATCCACTTCTCTCTTTGCCGCCTTAATATTATTTTTGACAAAGTTATTTTTATGTCAGAAAGTTGACCCTTTCTGTAGATCTGTTGATATGTTTTATTTGAGGCATCCAATGGAGTGTAAATTACCTTTCCTCTCTACCCATTAAGCTGATGCCATGTCTGCTAAGCCAGACCAAGGTTGTTTTTTGTCATATCATATTAAATGGCTGGGGATTTTTTCAAATGTGTTTTGTCATAATTTATGGCTATTGCCTTGATTTCATCAGACTGGTCTCCTACATCTCCTGCTTTTGTCAGGCCACAAAGGGCTATTTTTCATGCTACACTAGGAACGGAACAATAGATGACTTTTGAAGTTTTTCTATTCCCAGTGCTTGGCTCCTGTTTTGGTTCTTGCCCTGTCGGTAGACGTAATGTGCTGAAGACGGGGTAGCCGAAAGCTACGTCGGATGACACTTCTGCACCTTGATCAGGAGAAGGGAATTGAAGTTTTATACAAAGCTGTTTCTCTTCCGATCTGGTTGCGTGCGGTACCTGGAATCACATTTACACAGCGGGCTCTATAGAGTTACTCTGCATGGTCTGTGGCTGACGGCTGGCCCGTCACTGATGAGAAAGCCCATAATTAATACATGCACGTTTCTCATGACTGAGCCCAGACTCCACACCCTCCAGTAATACCAGTCTTTGGCATCCGGTGCATTTCTGTGTTTGCTCTCAATTGGGACAAGGAGAGAGAGATGCGAGGTGTGGGAGTCTCCACAGAGCCTCTCTGTCCCTCCTGTATACTCCCAGGTCCAATGCAGATCTGATACTGAACCTAAATTAGTAAAAAAGAAAAAGGTTGTTTTCCTCGAGCTTTTAAATGTAGATGCTCCCTGAAGACTGTCAGCACTACAATTTTAATGAGGGCAATGGGAAACAATTAAGCAACAAAGGGTTGAGATAAAACTTTTGTTTTTATAATAGTAGTACCAGTGGTGGTATCATTTATCTGTCTTTATTTATTTATTTTATTTTTATTTTGTTGAACAATGACTGTTCTGTTTAACATTCTAGCCCATGTTGATTGTGATGATTTAACTAAAGGAAATGTGCATATTTGAGCATAATTTGCCTGACGTCAGCTTCTGCTAACAGTATGTCACTATTTGTGGCCAAAGGGAAAGAAACGTTAAACATTTAAATACCTCCCAGTAATATTTTTTAAATGACGATTCTAAATGTTTTAATTTGCTTTTAACGTGCAAATTTTAGAAAAGTATAAACTGTTACAAGCAGCCCCCTCTCTGTACTCTGGTGCCTTGTTTAGAAAGATTTAAGCAATTCTGCTGCACATTGAAATTTGAAATGTGGACCTCCACTGAGTCCAATTGAGCAAATCCCGGGCCTTTTATGAGGTTAAGTGCTAACCCCGGTGTGATTTGCATCTGAATGTTTGCGCTCGTTGTACTTTGACACTTAATAGGGAAGGGTTTCCTTCACTTCCTGCAAGTGTCAACTTGTTCAGAGTGTTTTCCCGTGGGGTGATAGCTCCCTGTCGCCCTCTTTGACCCTTGACCCCCTTGCCAAGTGTTTGCTGTTGGGGAAAACAATAAGTATGAATCCCATTGATAAAATGGATGGGTTTCATGGTCGCCTGGTGCCTGAGTATGACTAGAAAAGGAAATGTATGAAATGCTGTCACGTAAGTCAGTACATGGTCAGAATGTTAAGAATGGGGATTTTCTCATACTTTTGATGATTATTTATTGTGTGAGATGAGATGTGCTTTTTATTATGGATCTGCAACCACAATCAATACGTGGCTGGGCGGTCTGGCACTGGAGGAAGCTCCTGGTCTTCTGGGATGAAAGGGCTGCTTTAGCTAGCTCCCTGGGGATTCTTCCCCCGATAGCGATCGCTGCTTTAATGTGTGGGCCGGGGCTGATCTCCGACGATAAAGCGAACCGGGGGGGCAGCTTCAGGAGCGGGCTTTCATCTGGGGACAGCTTCATTAGAAGGTTCCTGCAGCTGTGGCATTCCTCACCACCTCTGTGAAGCCCCCTCCCCTGGGTCTGCCAGGGTGCGGAAATGGCTTGGGCGTCTTTGCCCGATTGACCAGTTGGGGGCTTCGAGACTAAATTTAAATCATTACGCAGCATAGGGAGTTTTATACACAGACCAGTTTGACCTGTTTTAAAACCGTGATTGATATTCAGAGGTTGGGTGTGAATGGATGTTGATAAAATACTGTTTGGAGGGGGGGCACTCGGGTCGTATGCAAATAGGCTTTGAGTGGGATGATAGTCAGTGTCCCTTTTCAGCAAACTGGGAGGGACGTCTGACCAGGTTGGAAGCCTAGTGCAAAAACATCGCACGTGTCTCGCAGTTTGTTGGAAAGGTTCTCTTGTAAAGCCTAGAGCATGTTTGTAGGGCAGACCTGCCATTTCTCTCTGAACTAAAATGCCACTGATCATAACCCATTTGGATCATAACGCATCTGGTTCTTTCCAGTCTAGTCTTTTTTCCCCTCACATTCTTTAGTGTTTGCCAGAACTAAATGCTTCTGTGTACTGACTCAAATAATGTAATGAAATTTAAAATCCCTGCCTGCCTCTTTAAATTTCAGGTTTTATGCTGTGACCTCAGCATCATAAAACCCAACAAGTGGCTTCAGCTGCAATACAGTTTCAAAAGGTGCTTGAGTGACATTAGATCCATAGAGTCACAATTAATCACTATTATTATATGCAGTTGGTAATGCCACCATGTCTTCTGCATGGCCACATCCATCAGAGACCTTCCTTTGTGCTGATAAAACTATGGAACATTGAACATACAAAACAGTGTAAATATCGCTCGAAAATTAAGAAGCACATTCACAATTTCAAAACACATTCCAGATCGGCATGAAGCAAATTTTTAAGGCAATTCTGTTTGTGCGCCGAATGACAGTTTATTTGGCTGTACGCTTTGACATATTTATAGCGGTGATGTGTGAGCTGGAGTTTGTCCTGGAACTGGCTTGTTTTTTTCGTCGTCAGGCTCTGCTGGCTCGGTAAAAAGAGAGAGGCGCGGGATTGGTTAATTATCCAGTGAGTCGTCTTCTCGTGTTTCGCCTGCTTGAAAAATGATCAGGATTCTAATGTGGCATCTTCGATGGCTTGCTTCAGTGGCGGATACATAATTTATGCAGCCTCATCAGAGACTTAACATCTTCACAAAGCCTTCTTACGTGGTAGTTTGATAACCATCAAAGTTTATGGAAGCCACAAGGCGGAATGTAGAGAAATGTGTTCTATTTTGTTGTCAATACAGATGTTTTTTTAAAATATGGTTTTCCCATTTTTCTTTTTGTAGATCGGCGATTTGAAGGACTGCTACCACTTTTTCCATAGCAGGACAATAAAAAGGTCAACACTGTCTAGCCGTGGTCGCCATAGCTTCATCTCAATGGAACCACAGGTAAGGAGATCCAGTCAGTCTGCCTGGTGAGATCTGCATTATTGATATGATATAGGACACACTAGAAGGCTGCATGGAACTAAATAATCTCTACCCCAGTCTCCATGTTCCCCTGTCTCTACCTAAGTAGAGCCCTCAGCTTGATTAGACGAACGACATCCCCCCTATGCATCTCCGCCTTTCCCCCAAAGGTTTAGGCAGAGCAGCCTATATCCCACATCTGGCCTGATGAGGATGGAGCTCTGCTTTCTCTCTGGTACTTGAAGAGAACTGCTGCTCTGTTCGCCTTTTCCTGGCCTGATGCTCCTCGCAGGCCAGGAGATTAAAGTATCTTGCTTCAGTCTTCTGAAATAATATCCAGCTGGAGTGACGATCCGTTTTTTGGACTTTTATCATGGAATGTGCGCAGGAAGTTAATGAAGTTTACCAGCTTCAGCCTTGGGTCCTGGAGCCTTCACAGACCAACCCACCTTAGTTAGCTGTCAGTGTGTGGGGTTGATTTTAAAGACCTTTTTTTTTTTTTTTTTGTTTGCTTCTATGGTACCATAACCTGCCTTAAGTACTGTCTGCCCACTTATCTGAGTTAGGGGACTTTAGTCCTCTGTATTGAACCTGATTCTAGATTTGTAACACTGCGAGAGAACATTATTTTAATTACCATCAACAAACAAGATTTTTTTTTTTCTCTGCTAAATGGATTACGTCAAGACGCGCATGATTCATCAGTAATCTTGACCCACCCAGAATTCCTCCTGTTTTAACGAGATGATAGTTTTGCAGAGGGCGGGCTTAGGAGATCGTCCTTTGACCTTGGTGATACCGCATTGTCACACTTCAGCGTTTTTCCCCCCTGTTTCCTTGGACCTACTGCATTGACCTGCTGACTGTAAATTTTGTTCATACAGTGCAAACTATTTTGAATAAAGGCCGTGTAAAAAGTTGTCGCTAGGGAGGCCGTTAGTCACGCTTTATGGATCTTTATGACTCCTGGTCATGGGTTCAGGGCTGGGCAGGTTTCACAAGGAAGGCCATTACTACAGGTGAACCGGCGATATCGTCACCCGTAGCCTAGAGAGGCAGAGGGGTGCTGATTGTTACACTGTGGTTAGAGGTGTGGAGTAACGGCAGAGCAGGGCTGTAGTATGAGGTACGCTTCGCATTTGTTCTGTCTTGGGGCTCGTCTCCTGATATCGGGATCAAAACCAGTAGCTTGCAGTGTCGTAAATAGCAGCTGAGAGACTCTGTCACTTTGACTGCTGTTGGGATCCCCCCTGCACTCACGGGACTCGGAGTGTTTGTAAGGCAGGAAGGGGAAGGGGGTGTCTCCTCATAGGGGAAGTTCTCGAAATATCTCAATATTGGAACTTGTTAGAGCAAGTTCATTGCTTTGACTGTAGGGGGGCGGGTGTGTGACTGAACTGTTTGTAGCTGGTATTTATTTCGAGATCTGAAGCTAATTCTGCTCTGTGTAAACCAGTGTACACTCTCTATAAATGATTTGAGTGGCAAGCAATTTCATAAGGTTAATTTCACTTCTTGATGTGATGATAATTGCATTGATATGCTTTTCACAGGATTAATTACAATATTTTTGGTTTGCTGCATATGGAAGTCTATCATTAGGAATGGAATAAAGCCTCGCTTTTGAATGGCGCACAATCCAGGAATTGTTTCCTAGAAATTCAGCCATATTAATAGATAACTCAAAAATAAAAGATACAATTTTAAATAGTTTAGGACAAGGGGTCACCAGCCTTTTTGAAACCGAAAGCTACTTTATGGGTTCTGAGCCATACGAAGAGCTACCAGTTTGAAACGCCCTCCTAAACTTATCTCAACTTCATGTATAATAAACTTTTTAATGCTTTTTTTTTGATATTGTCATTTTCAAATCTATATAAATACAAATGTGATTAAAGATGAATAGTAACATGATAAAATTAAATTTTAGACGCTGCTCACTGGCGAGTTGTGCTATTTTTAGAACAGGTTTGCGGGCGACTCATGTGGTCCTTGGGGGCATCCTGGTGCCCGCGGGCACTATGTTGGTGACCCCTGGTTTAGGGGAATGAGCAAGTGCTAAGAAAATATAACAAATGTTAAAAGATAACATCCTCCATCATGTGGTTCACCTTACCCAGCAGGCAGAGCCAGGCGTGTGACATCACGCATCCTTTATTGGTACGAGCTTGGCGTCAACAGCATGTAGCAACTAGCAGCATAACTATTCTTGCAAGCAGTAACTCCTGATTAAAGCATTATCTGTCGGAGAGGGTAACCTATTGCTGGTTTGTGGAGTGTGAGGGTAACCTATTGCTGGTTTGTGGAGTGTGAGGGTAACCTATTGCTGGTTTGTGGAGTGTGAGGGTAACCTATTG
>JAODKF010000046.1:28999434-29017138 GCA_026779585.1 Mormyrus proboscirostris
GGAGGAGACGTCATTAACTCGTACTGCGCGCGAGCTGGCTTTGCAGTGTGCTTTATGGAGGAGACGTCATTAACTCGTACTGCGCGCGAGCTGGCTTTGCAGTGTGCTTTATGGAGGAGACGTCATTAACTCGTACTGCGCGCGAGCTGGCTTTGCAGTGTGCTTTATGGAGGAGACGTCATTAACTCGCACTGCGCGCGAGCTGGCTTTGCAGTGTGCTTCTCAGGTTGCCAGCAATCAAATTGGATGTGAGGATTTGACACATGGGTGTGATATAGAAAAGTGACTCAATGGTATCCCAGTTATTTAATCAATATCAATTAATGATTGAATGAGCATGTAGCTTTGACTCTTTTACTGCGTCTCAATCACCCTTTAAAGGTTGAGGGGAACATGAACGAGTGCAGGGTGATTTGTACTTTTTCCATCTCAACCCAGGATATCTCAACAATGGTGGGGAAAAAGGCCTTGGATTATATTCTTATTATGCTTGCTTTAGTTATTTTGGACAATCTGGGCTTTAGCTGGCTTACAGACTTAAGGAAACTGAGAGCAGTTGCATAAATGCAGCGTGAACGTAGGATTGGATCATTCCTTTGTATGCTACTGGGATTCCTACTTGCATTTCTGGTTCTCTTTGTCATTCTTCAAAGTATTTGTACAACTTGCACATTTACTGTCATGGTTCACATTTTTCAGATGAAATATTTCCTTTTTTTCTCTGAAATATTTTGCCATTCCCCCCTCCCCCCCCCACCCATTTTCCAGTAAAAAAATTATGAATTGGTATAAATGATTCTTGAATGTTACAATGTTTTTATCCAGTTGCACTTGCACAGTTTCTAATTTCTGATGTTTTTCTCTTTTTTTCCCCCAAAATTTGTTCTGTCTGTCAATGTTGGATTCCAATCACTTCCTGCTGGACCACAAAATCCCTTCCTGTCGACAACTGTTACTGTGATGGATCAAAACCTCTTTGCTGTCACCTGACCTGGTCACCTGACTCCCCCTATCTGCCTGTCTGACCAATCAACCTCTTCTCCTTCGATTCCACTGTCTCTTATTGCCTGATCTGTGGAAAGCAAATGAAGAATCTTGGGCAGAAGGAAGCTTCTGCGTGTTGGTCAAAAAGAACAATCTGTGTCAGCGGAAGGTCCTGCAACAGCTGTGTTGTAGAACGTGTTCTCTAAAAGGGTGACCGGACGTCCCGGGGGTGCTGTGCTTCTGTATGCATTTATAGTGATAATTTATATGAAAATCTCTGTCTCCTCCACTCCAACTTTTCTAAGGGAACATGTCAGAGACTCAGTGACAGGATTACAACAAACCTACCTTTTTCTGTACTGTGACGTGTCATCAGGGTGGAGCGTGTGGGAATTTTTGTCAACGTGTCGTTATTTTGTGACCAAAGCATCGATGCCAAATTGATTTTTACCTGTTCAGAGTAGGATTCGCAGTTTGCTGGGGGGGGCCATCCTTACAGTGTTTTACTATCACTGCCTCCACCCTGCCCCCCTTCTCCCCATCTTGAGTGTGGCACAAAGATGAAAAGCTGTTGAATGCTTCCCATGTACTGTAAATAAATACAAAAACTTGCTGATTAACATGAATGTTTTGAAGCAGGTGCATTTCAACTTGGAAAGTTTGTTTATAATCCGCAGCTGTGAGTGCATATCTAATGGACTCTGCTACCCCGCCAGCATCCGTGTTCCTCAGCTTAGAAATCCCTCCCTTCTCGTTGAATCTGGGGACTCGGACATATTTTTTCAGATGGAAATGTTTTATTTTAGGGGCTTTGACTTGTGTGGGTTGGGCAAGAGCAGCGGGTTGTTTTTTTTTTTTTTTATTTTATTTTTATTTTATATTTTTTTGCTGCTCTTGTTTTAACCTTGATGTTGGAGGTCTTGGTCACGCACCGTGAGGGCTGGTGATAATTTTGTCCCCTGCACATTCACACTAGGAAAAACTGACATTTTGAAAACATGACACCCCTCTCAACACTATGAGTGGCCCGATCCTTGCTCTTTGTTCATTGATTGACACAGCGCACGTGTACACACACACACACACACACCCACCCAAGTTTGCCTGCAGTGCAGCTCCGGGTCTCACAAAGCCGCTCTGTGCGGAATCCTCGCCCAAAGGAAACAATTCCAGTACTGTGCGATTCTTGCAGATTACAAACCACAGATATTTTGTTTTGATTCTGAACATGCTGGTATAGTCTCATCAGTATTGTGTTTTCCTTGTCCATATGTTCAATCACTGTTTTGTGCTCTTCATAACCATCAAGCTTTTATACGGTTATTAATAAAATCTAAGGTTTTAAAATTCATTGGCTGCATGGGAATGACAAAAAAAATTCAATGTACATTTGAAGTTTGTAAGATAATGTTTGGTTAAACTGACCTGTCCCAGGTTACCGACAGGTCAGGAAACCCTTTATTGGCCAATGACATAATTGGGTGCTAAAAAAATCTTTCGCACGTGGATCTCACTCTCATCTGTATCTCTGGTTCTGAGCCTTCATTTAATGTGTTTAATAAATAATTAGTAAAAATAGAAAAAGATTCAAGTTCAGTATACGATCTTCAAAGATAACTTGCTTTGCTTTTTAAATGTTGTTATTGCTGCCTGTTAGTGATCACGCAGTGTAACTGGTGGATGTAGCTTTCATTGAGGCTGATGCCATTCCGCTTTCTCAGCCCACAAAGCCTAGCTAGTCCTGCACAGGCTAAAGGGAGCAAGACATCGAAAGAAAACCAAGAAAGGAAGCAAATGCATAACTGTCATTTAGTCTGTCATCGTGTCATGGTGCAGGCATGAGAAGCTGAAGGAGGCTTTGCTCCTCTTGGTCACTGTTGGGTATGAGAGTGCAGGTCATGCAGCTAAACAATGCTTTCCTTACTGTGCTTCTGAAGACACTGCTTCACGGTTGAAGTTTGACTTCATTCTAGGTAATCTCAGTCGCTGTGTTAATGCACACAGTTCCAACTTGAGGGCTTCTGAAAGCTTATGTTGGCAACCAGGGGTCTCTTTAGGCCTATTTTAGAGAGAAGACTCAGCCCAGCCCCCCTATTCATTCATCACTAACTGTGCCCCTGTTAGGAAACTCCTCTCTTATTTTTAATTGAGAACCCATCAGTGTGAATTTATGCTTGGTGGAAAGTTCTTAGTTTTAGTGTGGTATTCTACTGTGGTACAATCACAATAAAACGTTGGAAGTTTAATCAAAACCAGAAAGAACCATGTGGAAAAAAGAGAAACAGATGCTACAATGCAAAAGGAAAAAAAAGATGGAGGGGGGGGTCTTTACATTCTGGCTTTTACCAGAAAGATAGTGTGGGCTGCAGCTTTGTAATACTTTATAATAACTGTCAGCTTTGAAGGTTTTTTTGTTTTTGTTGTTTTGTAATAACACCTGAGTTTTATTATCAGTCACAGAGAAGTAGTGTAACTAGAAACAAATGTCATCTCCAAACAATTCTTTGTATGAAAATCGTGGAATTATTGGCATAGTTAATAGCAATAATTTGTAATTGGGTTCGCTTGACTTGTTTGTGCGTCTGGAAATGGTGTGGGCAATTTAATGAAACCCAGGAAGAGGTTTGTGTCAGTTTATCTTCATCAAGCATTTGTAATCAGTTTGTGAAGGGGCAGGGCTATAGCCAAGATGCTAAGTAAACTGTTTTGTCATTGTTACAATGTGAGGGCATTTGTCTATTTTTAAAGCATTCAGAGAAATCCACACATCTGTTATGTACAAGCAAAGCACCGTGTCCTTTTCACAGTGGTCCCGGTGAATTCGGTGCGTTCCTCAGCGGCCACAGCGCGGCCTGCTTGTCTTCGGAGAGTCCGCCCCAGACATTGGGCATTCTAGAACTTTGACAGGTGCTAATCAGAGTCTGAAAACGCTGCTCCAGCATTTACCTCATGTACTCGCCGTTTGTTTCTATGAAGCCACACGCACACAGACACGTCACTTGGAGGTTGGACGGTACGGAAACATATCATGGGTTCGCTTGACTTGTCTCTTGGGATCCACTTCATCAAAAAGCTGGAATTGTCATCTTTTGCTTAGTTTTTTTGTTTTATATTTCATGGATCTTCAACACATGGTCATTAAATCGCCATTTTCACATTTTCATTCCAGTTGTAGGAATTAAAATTAAATCTTTTTTTAAAGGGTGTGAGTGCTAGATGCCATTTTTATTTATACAGGAGATTTATGAGATGGTTGTGTGATCTGTTCTGACAGAAGGTTCTGAAATTGTGTGGTACCATTTGAGTATATTGCTGCCTCATTTTATATCAGTTTTAATTATATATTCATGATTGAAATATTATGGTTTGTAAAGATTATGTGCAAATACATGCAAAGTCACAAAACTAATATGTAACTAATTATATTCATTTATTTGCTTTAGGGAAAAATGTTTTTGTCTTTCTGTAAAATTAATGTACATTTGTAAAATTCAGTCTACATGTAAGATATTTGAATCCAGTTGTAATTGATAATGGCCAAAAATTGGTGTTTCATATGGGGGAAAAAACACATTACTTTTTAACTATTCAGTCTAATATAATGGTTTCTTTGTAGCTCATACAATGTATTCAAAAAAAGTATAAATAAGTCTCAGTTGTCCCAAGATTATGGTAGTTTGGTAGTGAACATTGTAAAATTGAAGTGATATAAATACCTTTTAATAAAATAAAAATATGTATTTCCGAAAAGCTGCCTACAACATTTGATGATATTGTTTTATTTTAGAAATCCTTCCTTTGCTCTTCGTGCAATTTCCAGGGTGCTAAAAACGCTTCATTTGCTTTAAATGTCTCAGGTAGTTAGTGAATAATGAATTATGGACCGTGTTTGTGTCCTGAGCCTATTAGCGGTTAGAAGGTGCAGGGATGTTGGTGTCCAAAATATGAGCAAAATGGCAGCTTCCAGTCTCAAAAAGCACTTCAAGGTCAAATCATAGCAAAAGGTCAAATTCTGTTTACGCTGAAAGTCAGAGTGTGTTATGGCACATTTTAATATTTAATTAGTGATTTTTCTGTGCTCATAGCGGAGGTGTCACTTGCTGATATATACAATATGGGCAGGTATTAATATAAATTATTTTTCCTCATTTAATTAAAAATAGTTTATTAATGGGCTTTATAATGTGCTCATCACTATGCTTAAAGAACTCCTCCATTCATACGGTCTGCATTTGGTTTTGTTTGGATTATTTGGAAATGATGGATTCATTCCATTGCCATCCCGGGTCACCTGACCTAACAGTTCAGGGAAATTAGCAGTGTGAGGTTTTTTTTTAAAAAAAAAAAATACACATTTTACTGGTCTGTCCAACAGATGTTAGTGGAAAATAGCAATTTAACAAGAGGTGCCTGAAATACTGGTACACATGATTTGGTTCAGAGGCGCAAAATGTTTTCGGTTACATTTTTTAAAACCGCATCTTACTGATGTGCAATTTTTATACAAGAATGAAAAGAAAAGAAAGTCGTGAAGCAGATTCAGCGTTTGGGTTTGTCCCGTCTGGATGGCCAGTGCTGCTCAAGTAGGAAAACGGTATTAAGCAGAAATCCAGTATAGTCTATAACAGTGGTGTCCAAACTTCTTTTTACAGGGAAAGCTACTTTTATAATATTAACATAATATTTTGCTAGCCAGGGTGTGCCCTTCTCTGTATTTTCCCGATCGGGGGAAATCACAATTGACTACAAATGTCTTGCCGATGGACCTGTGACAGCCACTGCTCATGGGGGGGGTCATTGCAGGGGTGGCACTAGAGATTTTGGGCCCCAGGTAAGACATTTTTTGGTATCTAGAGGTGACTTTTTGCTGAGGTAATGCCCATCAATCTTTCTTCAATCAAAATGAAAAGATCCATCGGGTGATTAGAAATCAGGCCTCCACACGCTGAATGGTGAGGAGCTCAGAAAAGAACAGCGTTTGCTTTGGAAAGGTGACCCTAAATGACTGCATCTGGCAAAACTGTTAAACCAGAAGTCCCTTTGACTAAATTCAACCAAAACATGTGCGCCCTCTTGACCAGTGAACTTGTTTTGCTCTTAGAAATTTGAGTTACAGCAGTGAAAGGTGAGCACAGATTTACGGTCTTAATCCCTGAAACAAAATTATTATTTTTTTTTTTCTTTTTTCAATAAATCCTGGATGCATTAAGTTGGACTACTGTCAGACGAAGTGAGGTTGGCTAAATGTTGGTGTTAAATTTTGTTGCTATGTGATAATACATGTCAATTAGCAAGAATATATGATAAGTCTGGCTTGGCTTATGCTGTATTACCTTTTTTTTTGGGGGGGGGGGGTGATGTTATAACAATCAAATTGAAGTTCTTTGTGCTTTTAGTAAGCAGCAGTTGTACAATTATAGCAGTCACTGCTATTTTCTAATTAATTGTGTGTTCATAGTCATTTTGTATTTCTGTTCTTGTAATTTCTCCTGACGAAGGTTCTGGACTCAATTATTCCTCTAACAGCTTTGTTGCTTGGCAATGCTACAGTGTTTGTGTGACTTGGAAACGTTAGCTTGACTTTTTCCAATATAATATGTGTATCCATAATTACTATGCTTTATTTGTCACATTTGTTTGTTATACCATCACAATGAATCACTTGGTCCTGTGACTGAGTAACTGCTCACTATCATTATTATTTGTCACTTTTGTTTGTTATACCATCACAATGAATCACTTGGTCCTGTGACTGAGTAACTGCTCACTATCATTATTATTTGTCACTTTTGTTTGTTATACCATCACAATGAATCACTTGGTCCTGTGACTGAGTAACCGCTCACTATCATTATTGCTCAGCTCCCTGCAGTATTAATTTGACTCGTTACGACTATTTTGACATCTCTATCTTGAAAATCCAAAACGTTAAACATGTTTTTATTCGATATTTTCTTTAATACTGTCACCAAAAAAGTCACATCATAAACACAGGGACAACTGTCTCAGCAGTGGGGTTGGTTGTCACAATATTTCAAAGTATGTTTGCCAGGTGGTCACTTTTTGTCGATTTAAGCAATCGGTATGCAAATTTTTGTATTGGAGCCTTCAGTCAATGTCTCCATGACTCCTGTATGACGTCCTGACACTCAGAAATTGTCACGAGTGTGACAAACATACCCAGGCTGCCCTGTGCAGGTATTTCATTTTGCCAACAAAAATGATCACTTTTTTTTTACAGTCGCCTCTGTGTCGTCAACTAAAGCTAAAGACAAAGATCTCATTCTCCTGCACGATTCTGAGGAGCCTTACGGACAGAGAAATGGGCAACAAAAATTTAACAAAAATTCTGGGTAATTTGTACTGGGAAAGGATCATTTGCAGCTTTTGAAATATTTTTTATGATTGCAATTTTGGCAGTTTGAGCCTCCAGAACCAGTACCTGGGTTTGTTTTTTCGTTCTTGGTTTAAAATTTTCCTGTCTCACAAGGGCTTATGGAATCATTATGGCCGATCGATAAAAAGTCACTGAAGGGTCCCTCTGTGTAAAAATCGAACTTGTTAAATCACTTGCTCACTCTGTGAGTTTGTCTCAAACAAACCTTGGTTTAATGAAAACCAGCTGTAACATTTAAAATGCGTACTTATGTTATAAATATGCAAAGCTCTGAAGAAATGTAATGGTGATTTTTTTTCTTGAATTTAACACACCTTTTAAAGTCTCTACATATTTCCATTTCCATGTTTTTCCTGCCCGGTGGATCATATTTTATTCATTTGTTATAATATATCGATTTGTATATGTTCAACATAATTTAAACCCACGGAATTCCAATATGCTTTCTTTCACTTCACAGACGGGTATTTTTCCCAAAAACCTTTATCATGCAGTTTTTCAATTTCGACTAGGTGTTCTTACATCTGCAGATTTTTTGGGGAGCCCTGAAAAAAAGTGCCGCTTCTGGCGTCTTTCCTGGAATCCCGGGCAGTCAGATTCTAAGATGGTGATAACCAGTAATCTAGCATTCCAGACTAGCTAACACCCATAATCTACTCCAGGAACAATGAAAATTGCCCCAACGTGGAAATGACCCTTGAGACGGAACGCTCTGTAAATGGGATGAATAACAAAACTTTTTACAGTCTCGTCTCTTGTAATAGAGGATTATTCAGGTTATCCCAATTTGGTTTAATCAGTTGGCATTATCCTGATCTGATCTGCAGGTTAACTTTGTCCTTTATCCAGCTCAGGGATTTTAACTCCTATATGGTCGCTGTCCGTAGAAAAACATCAATCTCCAAAAATCCATTATTTCAGGAGCATGAAAAGATGTAGAATCTACTTCATAATATAAACCTAAAACACTGTCACGAGACACCACAGATGGATACCTATCTTTACCCAGCTGTCAGTGAGCAGTTTCCTGTTTTACATGGAGTTGCTTGGATTGTTATCTGCGAGGCAAACATGTCAGTGTCAACAAGATGTAAACTAATCTGGCTTTATATTCTCAATTAATAATGATGATAGTAGGACCATGTCAAAGCCTGAGAATGTGCTAATAAGTGTATCTTGTGGTGTGGAGGGAGAGGTCAACCATCTGGGGCTTGCAGAAAGATATGGTCTGTTCTTTTTATTCCTATGAAGTCTCTCTAGTGGAAATGAGTATCTTAGGCAAACCAAGAAGTCTGGATGAGTGAAAGAGTGTGATAACACTGATAGAGCCTGACCTTGGATGATGGTTTTGCATGGAAGCTGTGGAAGTTTCTGAGAGAATTTCTCATGCACAACGGTCTGCTGCTGGGTTGAACAACATCACCGTGAGTAAACCCAGTCTGTCCGATGCTCCGTTACAGCTCACAGCAGTGGTCCGGTCACGCCACCCAAAATTAAACTCATCTGCTCTGCACTTTCCTGCTCCCTCTGACTGTCTCTTGCTGAACCAAAAAGGCCACAGAGGGCAATATGAGCTGTACCGTTACTTGCACTCCTCACATAAGCACTGAACTCGCAGCTATCCAACATAATCAGGAATAACAGATTCCTCATCTCAAGTGGAGCGATGCAGTTTTGGCTCATGGGTGCATGTGAATATGACAGATTCAGTACGCCCGTCCCAGAGTGGCTCACACTGGGTAACTCTTTGTATGAAAGGATGGTTCCCTCCGTCTCTCTCTGGCAGGTGAGTACCTCAATGGTCACGGGGGCTGCCGGCTATGTGATGCCACATGTTACAAGTGCATCGGACCAGAGATCATGGACTGCATCAGCTGTGTTCCAAACCGGTGGGTTTCAAAAACCATGGCCCTAAAACCTGTATGAACCTCACCTTCATTTTCTGCTTGATATAGAAATATTCTGACTGGATGTGCCAAGATATATTTACTTTGTATTTTGTAAGTTCTTTTTCTAATCTTGTAAAACTTAGATATTTATTACATCAAACATTTTCCACATTTTGAAATGCGTGCACATTTTCATTTTCAGGATGATAATATGGAAATTAGATCTAAATTTCCCACTCTGCAGTTTGCATACTTTGATCATAAGTAGTCTTCCTTTTTTTGCCAGTTTAAGAAAAATGTGAAAATGGCATTTCAGCCTCTAGCAAAAGCAGATTTTAATGAATATGAAATTCAATTAACTCTACCGTGGGGGAAATAAATGGGGAATAGTCATAGATAAGGAATTAGGGGGGTAAGTGTGACCCAAGAGACAAAGGACTCTTCTGAATGTCGTGCCTTTTGGATCCTGTTGTCTTTATTTCTTTCACTCAGGTACTACAACGACGGCCGCTGCGTGACCCGGTGCCCTGCCGGGAAGTACAGCTTCGCCGGGCAGTGTCACCTGTGCCACCACACTTGTCAGGAGTGTAGTGACGCAGGTCCTGACAGCTGCACCTCCTGTGACAGAGGTGAGGCCACCCCCCCGGCACTCGTTTAAGGGACCGGCTCACGTTCGACCAAATTGGTCACTGATGAATCTGTGACCTTTTCCTCCAAATTGCCCAAAGAAAATTAGGACTATTGTGTCCTGTGAATCAAATCAACATTCTCTGATACAATGAAATTAAAGTACAAAACATCCTGATGTATGACATAAAACTTCTTATTGGACAGCTTGGAAATCATTCAGCTAAAAATAACCAATCATGTTGCCCCCGGCCCCGCTGGCTCCCGCCCATTTCACTGGACCATTTGTTCAGGCCTTTGAGTAATTCTGTAGACTATTGCTTTTAAAACAGAAACTTTGAGACTTTCAAGGGGATCATTTAATTTGTGCCCTAGATCCAGCTTTAAAGTATTTTGGACCTTTTCATTCCTCTGGATGTTAAATAAAATGAAAGTGTTTCCTGAATAATGTGTGTATAATAAAAATAAATAAATATCTTAATGAAAGGAGGTAATACACGAACTTAAGGGATCAAACGCACAATATCTCGGCTGAGAGTTTGAATATCAAGCATAAATATTAAAGTCAAGGAACCACGAGCATTGGCATTTGTGGCATAATGATCACTGTTAAATATAAGCTGACTGTTTGGCACACAGATAAGTTTGGAATGGAGCGATACCTGTTTCGAGGCCAGTGCCGGGACGTCTGCCCCACGGCATACTACCACTCCCAGAGCAGGACCTGCGAGGCGTGTGCACAGAACTGTGACTTGTGCACGACACCAGACAGGTGTCTCAAGTGTGCCTCCCACTATTATCTGGAAGAGGGCTCATGCACCAAGCTAACATGTGGAGAAGGTGGGTGTGGCCTTCGGCTGTGACCCCACCCCCTTTCTAAAGCTGGGCGATCCCTGCTCTCTGTCCTTTCCCTCCTCGCTCCAGGCCCATTGCTTTCCAGGGGCTGTCAAGCATGACCGTATTCCAAGGCGACAGAGACCGTGTGAGAGATTTACAGTGGCATTTTAATAAAATGCAAGGCACTGTGGAGGAGAACCGGATCTTTAGGCAACCATTCTCCCCCCAAGCCAATCGTGTTGTGGTAAGGCTGCAGATACAGCAGCGTTAATGAAGATACCAGACACTGCCATGCCCTTTAAAAACACGGAAGAGAGCATTGATGCTGAGCTGATCAAGGAGTGAGCCAACAGCTTCTCTGTGATTCAGGACTGATGCATCCTGTAGCAAGAAGTGTTGAGTACTGCACCTGTAAATACTTCGATTGTGATGCATATGGACAAAAGGCAGAGCAGACACATGATTTTTGCCAGGAACAATGAATTAAATGACAAATTTTGTTTTCCCTTTCAAGCTCCTCTCTCCGGGATTAATGCTGAAATTTGAGAACTTTGTTTAATACGTCACCTTGCTGTTGACTGTCTATTACTTTCAAGAACGTTCATCAATCAGACTAACCGCTGAGAACATTTGCCACTACAATCACGTCTTCTCTTAGGCTGAAGTCAATGCAGTTGGCTTTTCTTATCTCAGGAAGAGGAAATAAAAATGAAGTCATTATTCATGTCTGACAGAAAGAACTTCTCAGTCCCCAGATTATAACACTTTTTCACTGTTTGATTGTATAAAAATGACTGCTTTATTATTCCTACAGTGAGAGATGAAAATGAAGTGGCAAACATTTAACATTTTTACCTGTATTAGACATCTCACAATTATTTCACAGTTGCCTCTATTGAAGCACTAGGATACATTGATATACAATGTAAATGTCCAATTTATTTTTTGATTTGTTATTTATTTATATTAAATTCTCAAGTAAATGTGTCTGAAGCAGCTGCTGTGCTGTAGTGGTTTCTGCTATTTTCTTTAGACTGTGGTTAAGAAAATTCTAAGCGAAATTGTGCAGTGGGGTAAGTAGTATAGGGGACCTTGAACATTATTTTGGGTTAGAATCTTGGAGGGTTAATGGTGATTTACTCCTGAACATGGTTTCAGTGAATATCAGTGGATATAAAACCTGCAGTCAAACCCATATCTGCTTTTATCAAGATGAGACTGTAAAACAGTCCATTCTTCAATGTCTGTCACCTTGTTACTCCTCATTTCTTCCACTTTGTGTTGCTTGTCAGATGAGGCAGAGAATTCCATGTACGACGACTGCGTTCCCTGTGCGGAAGGATGCAAAAAGTGCCTCCAGGGTAAGTCTCCTTGTGTCACTTGGCACCTGCTGACTCTTTGGCGACCCCCCCACCCCCTGCCCTGCTGATCTCCACCCGTAACGGTACAGCACACGTAACACACCCTCTGGATTCATTAAACTCGGCTGATTTTACTGTTGCCCGTCCTGATGCTCTGCACACGCCAGACGGTCCCAGCCGCCTGGGAATTTTCCGGCACATTGATTGCTGTAACAACTGATGACGCAACAGGGAAGGAGAAGAAAACACAGTGGGAAACATGATGAAGAGATGACTGCTGATGGTGTTATTGTCAGGGATCAGGGCAGGCACCCTTCAGGGGGATGGAGCAGGGTGGCCAGCTCTCCAGCAGGAACATCAGGCTCCTTCTCGTTGCCCTTGACAGAGGTGCTTCTTTTTACTTTAGGTGAATGGAAGGAGATTATCCACACAAAGTAGTAAATGAGCAGTATTTATGTGTGTATGAGGGAATGGTGGCTTTCCACCATGCCGGAGTGGCGGGTAAGAGTGACAATGATCCTGTTGATGAATGCATTTCTTGGGCTTGATGAGAGAGCTCATGGCCAGCTCCCACCTCCATGCTCCTCCAGCCTCCGATGGCCCACCTCCCCGCTCCTCCAGCCTCCGATAGCCCACCTCCCAGCTCCCCCTGCAATCACTCTGTCACTCACCAAGACCAAATGCACCTGTTTTGTCCTTCTGATGTGCTTCATGTGTCACTGATCTGAGGTGCTTCTGTAGTTCGCCGGGCTGTTCCCACCTCTGTCTCCTGGTGCTGCCAGAAGCCCAGTTCCAGTAATGAAAGATTCGTCTCACGATTCTCCGCAAAACCTCAGCATCCTGCAACAACTGAGGTAGCAATTGGGAAGACCATTAGTCAAACATGTCAGTGTGGAATGAGGGTCTGAAAATGGTCCGTTCTTCCTTCTCTCCCTCCCTTCCAGAGCATGAGGATGAGGCTGATGTAGACAGAGACACGTTTAGTCCCCACATGTGCTGTCCCCAAGCAGTAAGGGTTGACCCTGTAAGAGCTGTGGTCAGAAAGCCCACCAGTGTGTGATTCAGATAACGTGTCTGTTCCTGCCGAGGTTTTCGAGAATTGTGTAGTCAGATTTCTTTGGGAATGGGGGGGGGTGCACTGTTGTCATGAATACTGGGCAAATCCCTGAAATAGCTAGCTGCTATTGTGTCACTCGACATTAACCTCGCTGCTGGAAGTGGCCTCTCTCCTCGCTGCTGGCTTCATGGATTTACTGGGACGTTCCAAGATTCTGCCGGCTCTCCTCAGGAGCGTGAATATTTATGACAGATTTTTCTCATTCAAAAAGTCCAGGCTTCCAGACAGGGTTTCCCCACCCCCACGCTTTACCTCCATAATAATTAAGCTCACAAGAAGGAACTTGTTCGACAGAAACTAGACCGGCGTTAACGACTGTAGTTCAATGACCTGAATATGCAGTGGTGTGGTATTCAGTCCTGACTAATTCAAAATGGAATTACCATGAAGGAAAATCAGAGTCCCCCCCCCATCTCAGTATCTAACACCTTTGAGGTATGACTGAGCAGGAACTACAAAAGTCAATCTATGCATTACTTTCGTTACTCAGAATGACGTAGAAGCACTTTCACTTGACTAGCTGTGAGCAGGAGGTTTGTGGGCCGAAGCAGCCAGACCAATGAGTATTATGGAGTCCCACAAAGCTGAAACTGTCTACGCACCGCGGTTTGTAGTCCTTGATGTCACCTGACCTGACTACGGAAATATTCTAGCGAAAATGTGAGAACAGCAGACAAGTGACCTTGATAGTCAGACACTATCAGGTTGAGTCAACCTGGTCAAAGAGCACATAGATAATCTCTGTATAGTATAGATAATTACAATGCTGTCTCTAGTCTATAAAGACAAAGCAAAGGGACGCAGTTCCAGCACTGCAGATTTTAATGGTAAAAGGCTGCCATCTGCTGTTCAACAGTGGAAGCATTTGTTGATGTTAGTGCAGAAGGACCCACCTGGCTAAGTGTATATATAAAGAACTAATAATTGAAACGATGCCGATGATGAGTGGACGACTTCTTTGTATGTAGAGAAACAGAAAGGAAAACATGGAAAGGGTTCAGGAATTACAGAAGCAGGTTTTTGATGCCGACTGCTGTTTCTTTGCAGGAAACCCCAAACATTGTTTCTCCTGCATGAAGGGCTACTACCAGTGAGTCCGCCGCATTTACTGCACACAACAGGCGCTGTTTTAAAAACATGCAGTGTGCTGCTTTTACATATTTATGTCTGCTTCTCATATATGATCATTTCAGATTTTTTTTTATTTTCATGTATAATTTGAATACACATTCATATGGAAGCATATTGTATCATCTTGAAAGTGTCATTTCCTTGAATCCATGTTTATTTGTATGTTGGTGTGTTGCGTTGATGTCTGCACCATAGAAGCTTACTGAGTACAGGCAGGGCAAAGTCTTAACTGGCTGTTTGAGGATGAGTTAACATGCTGCTGCCAGGCTGCCATCTACTGGCCCATTAACCAGATTTGGGCCAAGTGTTGGATGGAGGTGGAGTCTAAAATTGTAAACACATGTATGTTGTTTGATGATAGACTTTCCTTACCCATCCTTTCTTCACCTCCCCCCCCTCACCATACCATTAGAGGAATGATACATTCTCACCATCTACACAGAATGGATGCATGCTTTGGTCAGTTCTGGACTGGCACATGTTGCCTTGCCACGGGGGATTTTAAGGGTTTCTCTGCTTTGTCCCATGAGGTTTAAGTTTCAGTGCTACAAGAGCTGCCCTGATAAGACGTACAGCGACAGTAACTCAATGACGTGTGAGCCGTGCGCTGACCGATGTGTCACCTGTGATGATTCGGCCTGCTTCTGGTGCGAGAGTGGCTACTTCCTGTCCGGTAAATGTCATTCATGCTTTTCACTTCCTTTTACTCCTAAAAAACAATACAAGCACTAAAAATACTGAAAAATGTAGATTTTCTTTCTGCATATACACATACACCATTAGGGTGAGCAGAAAACCCATGGCAGGGAGGACACGTTAAGCTACTTCATGTTTTACTTTAAAATTGAAAGACTCCTGTGTTTGGCTAAATAGTTCAGTTCTTCTTGTGATTTGACTGCTTTGTTTCTTTGATTGAAAGACTATGACACATGCATAATTATAGGAGACTGACCAATCAGCACACAGCAAGAGCTCAGTTATAAAGTGAAATCTAGGTCCTTTTAATTAAAATGGTAGTTTCCAAGTTTCCAAATCTTGTCCTGGCTCGAACTGTCCTTGTTGATATGGATTATCTGGTCACCCTAACATACACTCAATGGCCTATAAATTTAGTACATCTTTGGCCTCCAGAACTGCTCCAAGGGTTGTCGAGGTTTTTTGTTCAGAGAAGCCTTTCTGCACACTGTTGTACTGAAAATTACATTGTGTATTTTTGCCCTTGATGGTTTTAAAAAGTCTGGTCATTCTTCTCTAACCTCTCTCTTTAGCACGGTGTTTTTTACCCACAGAAATACCAGTGACTGGACATTTATTTTGTTTACTGCATTCTGTGTAAACTGTATGCACTATAGTGCGTGAAAATCCGATGAGCCGCCATGTCTGGCACCAACAATCATGCAACGATTAAAATCACTTAGGTCTGGGCCCTGTACTATGAAGCGGGGTTACTGGCTTATCGGGGTAACTTGTCGGATTTAAGGTAGTCTGGGCAAAATGTAAGTGAACGAATACGAACTGTGGTACCTTAAATCTGACAAATTACCCCGATAAGCCAGTAGCCCCACTTCATAGTACAGGCCACAGGTCTTCGGTCTGGGTCTCATGAAACGTCCTCATGAAGCAGCAGACCTCAATGGTAGGGGGTGCGGTAGGCAGGCCCCAGCGGTGTTGCCAGGGGTTTGCAGGAGAAGGTTGGTCGGGGGAGCGGTTTGATAAAATCCCCCTGGATTTTATTTAGACTTGATGAAGGATCTTTAGGTAGCAGATTTCATCCAAGAGCGACTGTCCTGGTGCCCTGCGATATAGCCCTTGTTCACTGAAGGGAAGCCAGCTTCTTGATGTGCAGAGGATGGAGATGGATGCTGGCCAAGCCGCTGTCCCTTCATTAAAGAGTCAGACTGCCATGAAGGGAACTTTAAATACATAATCAACACAGGCCACTGAAACACTGTCTCTCTCATCTAGTGTGGCCAGCCATCGCATGGCCCTTGTTTGGAGCGTTTAGAAAATCCCAGAATGTTTTTCCTCCCTGATTGGGTTAAAGTAATTCCCTCCCCCTCCGACCGCGCAGAGGTCACATCCAATTTGCCCCCTGAAGATGTCAATGGGAATGAATTTGAGACGTGGCACCGTAATGATGGAGGATGACCTATTGAAAGTAGGGCGTGAAGATGAAAGGGTTATCCGTCGTTCCCTGGATGCCAGGGGCGGGCACAGGTACGGGGCCACAGGGGCACTGGCCCTATCTGAAAGCTGATTCGGCTCCCAGAGTGTCCCTCACCAATTCAGAACATTTGACTAGATAATGATAAAAATCGGCCAATCTGTATGAACTATGGCTCTCTTATGCCTCCCACCTAAAAAAATATCCTAGAATCACCTCTTTTGGATGCTGGGTCTAAAGTCTCAGTTTGGTGACAGGGTGCACTTTGCCCTAGCACCAGCAGAGCTCGTGTGGTAAGCCATGGAGGGCTCTGGACCTTTTGAGGCTGTGCTGAGGCAGGGCAGAGTCGCCACGGTGCCCTGACCCCTGTCAGTAGGCGATCAACCCCCCAGTCTCACTCACAAAGCCTCTGATGGGCCTGAGCGCCCTAATGACAAACAGATTGTTCTCATAATCGGCTCTTTTGCTGGCCGGGCCGGCTGAGAGCGGCCGCATCGAGCGGTGTTGTTTCAGGAGGCTAATCTGATTTGGCACTGTGAGGTTCCTCTCTCTCTCCCTCTCTCTCTCTCTCCCTCTCACTCACTCGCTTGCTCTCTCCCAACTCCTCACATCAAATGAGCCTCGATCATCCTGACTGCATTTTTATGCATTTTTTTTCTTCTGAAATCTACATCACACCTTGACAATGCCCAGCATGGCTGTCTGTGAGCTGCAGGGTTTCTTGTTAAAGTAATTAAATGGACATGAAGCGATGTCACCCTGTGATCCGGACCCTGATTAAAACATACTTCCCAAAATATCAACTCGAGACGCCATGGAGAGATCCGGAAACTTTCCAACATCTCGACTTGACGCTGACCCAAGACTCTATGGAGAGGCCCGGAAACTTGTGTCTGTGAGCAATTCTGAAGCTACCCAGGGATCGCTGGAGAAAATCCGGCCGAAGGCCGTGCAAATCCTGTGTTTCAGCCTCTCTCTTCCCAAATTAAAAAGATGAACAGCAACCCTCGTTCCCGAAAATGCTTCCGTCAAAGCCGGACTGCAGGGACCGGAAGTTTCCAGAAAGCCGCTGGCATGGCGGCTGAGGAAGCTCTGGCGTCGTCTCTCCAGAGAGGGCGTCATAGACGGGCTGCCTTCCTCCCTCCAAGGCACCATACTGATGTATCACTGCCGCCACCGCCCCCCCCCCCCCCCAAA
>JAODKF010000046.1:29038863-29049160 GCA_026779585.1 Mormyrus proboscirostris
TCTGGTAAGAGGTACCGAAGCATCCGGGCCCTCACTACCAGACTCTGCAACAGTTTCTTCCCTCAAGCCATCAGGCTTCTATATACTCAGGAACTGGAGTGACATACACACACACACACACAGTCATTTGCACTGCAACCTTGCGATCTTGGCAGTTGGTTGCAGAAGCTGATGAGTTGACAGGATGATGGCACTCAGGAAGGCGTGGCGTTTGGAGCAGTTGTTGGAGTGGAGCCCCTTGGATTCTCTCTCCTTGTGAAGCTTTACAGTGGAAGGTTTTGTCTTGGTTGCAGTTCTCTGTTGGGTAGCAGGTCTTCACCGGCAGGCTTCAGGAGGGCTTCTTCCGGGCTTCTCTTCTCCTGTGCTGATGTTCTCCAACTCTCTACGGACTGATGTGTTTTCCTTTCTTCTGAGTTTCCAGGTTTTATGGTTTAAAGTTCTTGAATAGGGGTGACCAGAAATTCGAAACCTGAACAAATGGCTGACCATCCATTTGGCGAGCTTTCAGAGGGGGTCTGTATCAGTCCTTTTGGGATTTATGACCAGACTGATTCCCCTTTACTGATGATTTTCATTAAGCTGGTGTATCTTTTGATACATACACATTCATGGTAACCACTGACCGGATTTGGAATCGGGAGTGATTTTCCATCAGTTTGACACCAATCATGCCATTCCAGCTTCACAGGTTCACACCTCATACCATCTGTATTAATTGATTAACAATCACTTATATTATGTATGTTACTGACTCACATAAGTATACAGCATAGGTGTTTTGGGTTGCACCTCAACAGATGTTACACTTTTGATAAATTATACAGACATTACATTACATATTAACTTTCAAACAGCCCATCTTACCCTTAGATAGCCGTGGCTGTTAGTTCAGTTTAATTCACACATCTGGGAACAACATATTTTGGTTGGTGTGGTTTATCCCAATTGATCTGCTCTCCAGAATGGATAATGTTCACCTTAATTCAATCTTCTAATGCAAAATGGTCGAGCACAAAGAGCTTGGTAACGGGCCACAAAGGTCAGACAAGGGCCACAGAGGAATGTGAAAAAGGGGGGTGGTTAAACAAAGAAAGAAGAATCTCTGAAAGATACCTGGTTACACTATTTAATTTTTAAGATTCTTCTGGTATAACCATGAGGACATATATGCAGTGGTAGCTATACAAATGTATCTATTCAAATTTATATGTGTTTAAGTGTGAAGGGTAAAATAGGTGATACTCCATGAACATAGTTATAAGGGTGGCACACAAAACACTAAGATTGTTTAAGAAAACACAATCATGACCTATCTGGACATTGAGAATAGCAATCATGAGTAAGCGAACCTACAGGGTATACAAAAGCCAGATTTATTTTATTTTTTGCATGCCAAGTTGGGGGAGCCCTGTCCTTGAGGTCCACTCTGCTGTCTGTAGGTTTGGACCATAAAAGTTGGAATGCTGGCCTCCCTTGTTATCTGTGTGTGTGTGTGTGTGTGTGTGTGTGTGTGTGTGTGTGTGTGTGTGTGTGTGTATGGGTTTGCATAGATCATGTTTGAGCACCAAATTGTCCCCAAAGAGTAGTAAAACCTGAAATTTCCCTACTCTTGGGGACATCTTTTGAGGTCCCCATTTGGATAACCTCAGTTTTAAAAGTAAAAATGCCAAAAGTCTTGTATTTTGGTTGGTTACTTATGGTTAAGGTTAGGGATGGGTAGGGGTTAAGGGTATCGTGATTGGGATTAGGGTTCTTCCCATAGAAATGAATGGACAGTCCCCATTTAGATACTGTAGGTATGCGAGTTTGTGTGTGTGTGTGTGTTTAAGTTCCTGACTTCTGTTCCCCAGTGGGTCATTGTTTGGTGTTAGATGTATGATGTTTATTAGCTCTGTCTGTCTGCCTGATTAGTTTTTGTTTATCCCCTTTTACTTTTGAACCTTCTCGGTTTGTGTTTGTTTTTTTTATGTGTTTCGAGTATCTTCAGTTTTGTTTAATAAACCCCTATATTCCTGTGAGCCGCCAGCGGGTCACCCACCCTGCACCACACCCCAAATCAACCCGGACCCTTGACAGAAGGAGCTCCAGCAATTTCTAGGCTTCACCGATTTCTCCTGGCATTTCACCCAGGGGTTCAGCTCAGTCACGGCTCCACTCTCTGCAGTAATGTGAGCCGCTGGTCTGTCCTCAGCTGGACCCCCAGGCCGAGGAAGCCCTGTGATGCCTCAAGGAGCTCGGAGCTCTTCTGTACAGCACCAGCCCTCTGGCAGCCCGATCCATTAGTCCGCTTCTATGTGAGGTGGATGCCTCAGAGGTCTTGTCACAGCTACAAGGAGAGAAGGGGAGGATGGACACCTTTACCTGCTTCTTGCAGAAACTGATGCCAGCGGAGAGAAATTATGACATTGGGAATTGCAAGCTTCTTGGACTGAAGCTGGCCCTCGAGGGGTAGCAACATTAGTTAGAGGGCGCAGTGCATCCCTTCCTGGTGCTCTCTGGCCACTGAAACCTGATCTCAGGTCAGTTAAATGCCTTAACCCCTTATTCATCAGGTTTGAGTTCAAGGTCTCGTACATCATAGGGGTGAAGAACCTCAAGGCAGGTGCCCCATCACGCTGACAATCCCATCTTGAATCTACCGCAGTCATGCTTCCTGAGCCCAGTGACCTGGGACCTAGATGGAGCTCTCCGTGAATCCCAGCACCAAGGTCCTGCACTGCCAGCCTGCTCCAGCCAATCCTCATGCCTGACTGTCACTGGTCACATCTGGCTGACTTCATCACTGACCTTGAGAAGACTGTCATCCTCATGGTGGTAGACTGCTTCTCACAGATGTGCTGACACGTACCCCGCTCCAAGCTCCCAACCGCTTGTGAGTCGCCCGACCTCCTCCTGACCTGGATGTTGTGGTACGGTGTACCCGAGGTCATCTTGTCAGATAGGGGGGCCAGAACTTGCTGCAAGAGGCTTTTGGTCCTTCTGCATCTATGTCTTCCACTCTTAGACAAATGGTGGCTACTGTGTGCCTCCAATCCGTCATAGTGGGCCCACTACCTGTCCTGGGCAGAGGACGCCCGGAACACAGTCCCCAGTCACCCTCTGACCGGATCTCACCGTCATTCCATGTGTCCCGCTTGAAGCCAGTCCAATACAACGTGGTCCACCCTCCGGAGGGTGTCGAGGGATGTTGAGGGCTTTGGTCCAGAGGAGCAGACTTGGGTACTTGTGGCGGACATCCTTGACCCCCCACTCATGGTCCAGTACCAGCATGACCACACCATGCCCAAGCTTGCCCAGATGCCTTCTTCTACCGTCTCACTTTTATTAGAATCATTGTAACAGTTCATTCACCCTTTACCTACTGATACAATATAACAATACGGTTATAAACCTTTTAATTTACTCAGCTTTCCTCAGATTTTCTCACTGTTTATTCTGTTCAGAGCTGCAGGCTTTTCATTTATACATCTTAAGTCCATCCTCCACCTATTACGACTATGTGAGTGTGCTGTCTAATTATAATCATACTTTTCATTTCAACTAGGAAAACTCTGTTAAGTACACAGTCTTTGCCTATAGCGTTTCTGTCATTGTTGATATCTTCTATACTTGTACTGTGTAATCTTTTTAATACCTTTATAACTTTTAAATAAGCTTTAAATCTAATTAAGTATAAAATTCCATACTATTTAAGCTTTGTATTTTCAGCATTTTATGGAAGATAGACAGCTTCATTAAATGAGGTCAGTGGCCTGTGCAATGAAGCGGGGTTACTGGCTTATCGGGGTAACTTGTCGGATTTAAGGTACCACAGTTTAAATGGACTTCGTATTCATTCACTTACATTTTGCCCAGACTACCTTAAATCTGACAAGTTACTCCGATAAGCCAGTAACCCCGCTTCATAGTACAGACCCCAGGTCTGTGAACTGCTACTCTCATAAAACAACTAAACTGAGTGCTCTAACAGTAACGTCTATCTTTTTTTCTGCATTTCAAGCCTAAATAGTATATGTTGCTTGTAAGCTTCCCCTCAAAATGGTATCCAATCATACCAGATTAACAGGTTGTATACTATAAACCTCTGATCTCATGTTAATGCTCTTTGTCACCCGACCTTGTGACTCAGCCTTCAGCTATTCACAATTCGGTGATGGGGAAATATATTTTACATTCCATACATCGCTGTTTTAGCACAATTATAAACAATATCAATAACTAATAGTTTGTAACGATGCATCACATTTTTATACCCAGGGAGCTTTAGATCTTGTATTTTGAAGTCTGGGTCACATGAGACTTAACTGCCTGGTATGAGTAACAGACACCTGCTATTTGACTGCCTTAATTCATAATTAATTGCGTAATGAAAAATGATAACCTTAAAAATGGCTTAGTTCGTGGTAAATGGTCATTGAAGGTTACACATCTCAAAATCATCTTATTCGCACACAGCATGAGACTGCTGACACGCCATTTTAACATTACTGAATGGCTGCCTTGAAACTAAGCATTTTCTAATTTTCCTCACCCCTGAGGATGGGTTTGGTGATGCAAGGGTTACTGACCCAGTATCTTTGTTAATCTAATTCACATCACATGTGTTGCACCATCAACAGGAATAAACACCATGGTAAATTCTGGCATTGTTTTCAAAATGAAATTTTCACCATGGTCATGGTATTTTGAAATGTAGCCTCCATTTTATTACTTTTGTCACGACAAAGACAATTCTTCTCCAGGACATATGTGTCCTTGTAGGACCAGGTTGACAATCTCTGACCATGAGTCCTGTTCATGTTCCTGAGCCTGACCTTAGCAGTGGTTCTATATTTAGTTTATGGCTGCAGTAGCGTTGCATTTAGCAATGAGCATTGTTGTTTTTATTATGAACCCTCTACATGTGTAGGGAGATCTTTACCTATTCATTCCCATTGTTTTGGTCCCTATAAAGTGCTTCTTGATGTGGTCGACTCCTTTAATCATTTTCATGATGGTTCCCAAGCTTTTGACGGTCATGTACACCCTACAGCTGCGTATCCCTACAGCTGCGTATCCCTACAGCTGCGTAGACCTACAGCTGCGTATCCCTACAGCTGCGTAACCCTACAGCTCACATGCACTGCACAGCATGAGACATTTACTGTGGTAGTAGAATTGGACATTGGTAGGCCAGGAAGGGAAGGCATATTGGGTCTGTTATGTCTTAGGCCTTAGGCAAGAAGAGATTGTTTCGAATACTGTGTGACCTCGCTTAGTGATGGCTGCCTGCAGATAGTTCCGCAGACCCTGAAGAGAGATCAGACCTTGGAGAGGCAGACAGCGGAGCAAAGGGGGGGAGAAACCACCTGCAGGAAGAGATTCAAAGCCCCAACTGGTGCACAGAGAATTATAGCTTTATAAAATAATCGCAGTAGACAATATATAAATGTTATACAATTGTCAATGTATAAGTAATCATGTTAATCATACTAATGTTAATCATGCTAATCATATGTTAACCATGTATGCTGTGATTCAGTGACAATACGACAATGTGTTAATCATTAATCAATGGAACAACCAAACATTAACAGTGATTCAATGTCATATAATTAATATCTATATACATATCTCAAGTAGAGTCTAGAAGCTGAGGTTGACTCCGGTAAATTGCATAAGATGGGTGGACTTTACCTTGATACCAAGGTGATCCAATGGAGCAGGAGAATTGTGTTTGTTATACGTTTTAGCTTAGTTTGTTGATTGTGACCAATCAGGACTTAGAAGTCCTCGGAGTTATGGTTTATCAACTGGTTGCTTTGTGTGCTGGGGTGACTTGGTATTGAGTGCCAGACTGTGATGGGAGCGCTTTGCTGAAATTGCTGGAATAAAAGAGATTTCCTTTACTCACCGAAACTGAGAGGTCCAGGCTTTTTATCAGAGAAGTACGTTTATAATTTTTATACCACCATTTACTAATGTACAGGCTGCGGTCCACCTGCGACCATGAATAGGATAAACAGAAAGTGGATGGATGGATGGATGGATGGATGGATGAATAGCTGAGAACAACAAACAATAAAATTATTGATTTTGTGTACCCACCATTGGAGGGTGGGTCAGACAGTTTTCAGCAGTTTAACAATACTGGGGAAGAAACTATTTTTCAGTCTTGTGGAGTATGAGAAAATGAATCTATAATGCTTTCCAGAGAGGAGCAACTTGAAGAGGTGGTGTGCAGGATGGGTAGGATCTCTAAAGGTGTTGAACGCCTTGTTCCTACATCTAGGCAGAAAGAGGCCCTTAACTGCTGGCATACCACACTGTGACATCGGTACACTTTCCGTGGTAAATTGGTTCACGAGAAGGTCCTGAGGCAGCCTCGCTCTCTTTAGCCTCCTCGGAAGATAGAGGCATTGGTGTGACTTCCCAATGACAGAGGAGGTGTTTGTTGCCCAAGAGAGGTGACCCTCGGTGATTTTTACCCATAAGAATTTAACACTGGAAACTCTCTCCCATACGTCCCGATTGATGAGCACTGGACTAAGATCAGGGCCGGTATGCATAAAACTTTTTAAGAACGGTCTTAAGAATTGTCGTCCATTTTGACTTAAGAGTTAAAAAATTCTTAGCATAAAGTAAGACCTAAGAGCGTTGTATAAAGATGCTAAAAGTAACTTTCAGCAAAGTCTAAACCCAATTCCTAAGTGCTGACAGAGCCGGCACTTAAGTGTTTGTGAAACGAGGACTACAATTAAAATCCCGCCTCAACTATTGAGTTCAACCAATAGACGAGCTGCATGATAAATATATTAGTGACATCAAACCGTTAATGCAGAGCTTTATACAACACACCGATCTGTAATCATATCTTTAATTGATTGTACTAAAATCTGACTAGCACATCACCAATCGATTTCCACTAATAGATGCACATGTATATATTATGGGTCAAATGCAAAAGTCATAGCAAGACAATGGATTCTAAAAGAAAACCAAACTGGACGACAAACGAAACGGTTCTCTTGGTACAGTTAGTGCTTAAATGGAAGGAGGTTGTACGAGGAAAGTTTGGCCCAACTGTTACAAGCAAGGACAAAAAAAAAACTTGGGAGGCTATTGCAAGCTCCATAAATGCTACATCACCTCAGACAAGGCGTTCAGTAGCAGAATGTGAAAAAAGGTGGTATAATGTTTTATCTACCTCACGAAAGGAAATCGCAGTTTATAAAGCAAGCATGCAAGCTACAGGTTTGCATCATTACTTATATTGCTCACATGACCTTCGCTATAATAGATGATGATGATGATTATTATTATTATTATTATATATTTTCCCATTTCTCTTGTTAACACACAGCCGGGGGTCCTCCAAGTAAACCTCTCTCTGAAACGGCAGAGATAGTAGAGGAGATATTGGGGGCGTCAAATGAGTCCATGTGCGGCATTGCATGCACACAAGATCCTGCAATGCTAAAGCTGAAAGAGTTTCAAAGAAGGTATGCAGTAAATGTGATGCCGTGACTCGTGATATAAATGAACAATGGCTACCTTTATTCGATGTGTAAATTAAATTGATTTGACACTTTTATTACTTTTGAATGAATTAGCAGTACAGGCGATGTTGATCCCGATCCCCTACTGTAGGTATCTTATCCGTACAAATGTCCGAAGAAGCTGTTCACTGTTTCTAATTTGAAACATTTCCTGGCCGTCGGTTTGTGCACCCTGGACGTGACTTTGAGGATGACACAGAAGTGCTACAAAGAAAATAAAATAAATTACAAAAAAATTACAAATAATTACAAATAAAAGCAATTTGTAAATAATATTTCGTATGGTGCATTATTCATACCCTCCTTTACATACCCAAAATGAGCACTGGCAAAGCAGTCCCTTATTGATGCTCTCTCTGAAGTAATCTACATGTCATTTGTGGTATCACTAATTCTGTCAGAGTCATTGTTATCGTCATCATCACTGTCACCATCAACTGGCAGTGGAAGATTGCAAGTTTTGAAAATATTGTACAGTATACCACACGCTGTAACTACTTCTGTCTACTTGCACGAAGAGAGGAAAGTCTAATTTCTCCATGAAGGACATTTAATCTAAATGAACTATCTCACTGTATTCAGTACCGTCAAGGCCATCACAGTAGTATTTATGGCTCTCCTTACTGTAGACTGTGACGGATCAAAATCATCACTGGAGTACTGCTGCATTTTTCCAGTTGTGAAAAACGTAGTGTCATTATTACCTTCAGTTCAGCAGAAAGTGCATTGTTATGTGACATGGGAGATTGTATCTGGTTTCTAGTTACGTCGGTAACAAAAAGAATGCCCTCATGATCTAGCCTGTACATTTTTATCTATTCATTATTGTCATGCATCTGCAGGACGTCCTTTCTTTGACAGAAAGTGCACGGCCCCCATCTGGGTGTGTGTAGTGCTACTGCTATCATGCAACTCCTAAATGATTTAGGAGTCCTCTCCAGCTCTCTTAAATAACTTAGGAGCTGAGACCTTCTCTTAACTGTCAGATTTCGGCTTGCCGGCGGACAGGAGTGCAGGAAAAAGGAGCCAGGAAGTCGGGTGTAACGGGGATTTATTACGAAAAATGGGACTGGGAAAGCAAGACGGCAAACGCTAGCAAACATCAATGACAAGTCTGGGGAAGACTGACTCTGACAAGGACTAAATACACTAGACAGGTTAAACTAAACAAGCAACAGGTGATCCAATCGGGGAATCACACAAGGTAATGAGGTGGGCGTGGCACACAGGAGGATCATACGGAGCTGGGCGTGACATTAACACTTATGAACTTTTATACGTGCCACTTACTCTTAATTCTGGAAGTAAGAGGAAAATCATGTCACTCTTAGAATTGTGACGCATTTAACAGTGAAATTTTACTCTGAGAAGCTTTATGCATACCGCCACAGGTTTCTTGTTCATCCTGAGGTCCACTACAATCTCTTTAATCTTTTTGGGTTTAAGGAACATTGTTGTACACCAGACTGTCAGGTTTTCAACGTTATCCCTGTATACAGTCTCATCATTGTTCAAAATCACACTTCAGTTTCATTTTCATTTACAGCACAAATCCTGCCACATGCAGACATACTCTGATGATACAGCTATTGTGGCATGTATCATAAGCAGACAGGAGCAGGAATACAGGGACCTGGTGGAGGCCTTCAGGAACTGGTGCAGTAGGAGCTGCCTCCAGCTTAACACCACCAAAACCAAGGAGAAACTGGTGGATCTGAGAAGATCTAGGCCACCTCATCTGCCAGTTTCCATACGGGGGCAGGGCATCGAGGTGGTGACCTCCTACAAATATCTGGGGGTCATATTGGATGATGAACTAGAATGGACCCTAAATACAAATACTCTTTATAAGAAAGGGCAGAGCCGCCCCTTCTTTCTGCGGAAGCTGAGGTCCTTTGATGTGTGCGATGACATTTTGCACATGTTTTATCATTCAGTGGTAGCCAGTGTCCTTTTTCATGCTGCTATAAGTTGGGGGTGGTAGCCTGATGGATAAAAACAATAAGAGGCTGGACAAGCTGGTGAACAAAGCCGGCTCGGTGCCGGGCAGGAGGCTGGACTCACTTAAAGCAGTGGTAGTAAGGGCCACATTGAACAGATAGAAAGACATAGAGTCAACACCGTCTCCACAGCCTCGTGGTTGGGCAGAGGAGCAGTAGTGGTAGACGGCTCTTCTCACTGCGCTGCAGAACTGAGCGGTTTAGGAGGTCCTCAGTCCCCACTGCAATTTGACTTTTCAATAATGCTCTCTGACCTAATCCTCTCATTCCATCCCCTCTCCTTCATGTATTATAACTCTATTATAACTAATAGATTGTGTTCTACTTAATATATATCTATTTTAGCTATTTATTTATCTTTATCAGTATTTAGTATTTTACTTATTTTGAAGGAGCTACTGGATATAAGAATATTCCCTCAGGGATAAACTAACTAACTAACTAACTAACTAACTTTCTATCTATCTATCTATCTATCATCTATCTATCTATCTATCTATCTATCTATCTATCTATAATCGGCCCAATGACTGCTGTATCATACCTGAACTTCACAAGGGTGTAATGGTATTAGTTGTTTAGTCATGTAGGCAGTCAGGGGTGAAAAGGACAGACAACAAAGGCCTCAGCACACATTCTTGTTGTGGATGAGTGGAGAATGATTCCTTTCTTAACCTAAATGGAATGGTTGGTCCCAGGTGACATGTTTGTGCTTAGGCCCAAGTTGTGAAGTTTGGACACCAGCGGTCTGTACTACGA
>JAODKF010000046.1:29064809-29081849 GCA_026779585.1 Mormyrus proboscirostris
AGCTATTAGTTAAGTTCTCCCCAAGCGAGCTTGATGGGCCGAATGGCCTCCTCTCGTTTGTATATTTCTTATGTTCTATGTTCTTTCTGTAACCTTTCTTTTCCAAAAACTCGTGCTTCCCAAATCTTTTTCATCTTAGCAAGACAGGGTAAATTGAGAATAAAGATTTTTATCCAAACCTCCATCTACAGCATTTACCTCCATCTACAACATCTACTTTTCTGGCTCATCCATTACTGTGACACTGAGCCACTCACGGTGACAGTATTAAAATTTCTTAAGAAAAGTAAATATGTAATGATACTGACTCATTTATCAAGCATGAAAACTTCACTAAAAAGAGCACAAAACTGTTTAATGACAGTTTTGAGCTGCATTTCATGGGAACTATACTAAATTAAGTGTTTTATGCAATTTTATGTCCGTTGCATTATTGGAGTGCGATGGGAGTGTTTGCTGGGAAGATAGCAGGTGGTGTTAGATCTCGCAGGATTATGCTTGTTTTTATGATTTATATATGGTTATTGCTCATGCTCTAAACAATCAGGGAGCAACATTACAACCCCTGTAGTCAAGATGGACGGCATGACGTGTGCAGTCAGGTGTGTGCTTGGGCACGAGGGAATTAGGGTGTGAGGTGTAGGCCCTTTGCGGCACACTGGGGTTGGGAGAAAGTTAGCGCGTGGATTTTCATACTCTCCCAATGCAGAATGTTAAAATTCAAGAGGTTTCCTTATGCATTCTTGCCTTGTTGATCAGGGCTACTCCTGCAAGTCCCTGATAAGAGAGAAGGAATAAGGTAATGACTCTGCCGGGGGCAGGACTAAAAAAAAAAAAAACAATTAACATCAAGTAGCCATATCAAGTAGCCATATCAAGTAGCCATGATAACAATAAGCCTTAACGGGATATTAGGTAATATTTCACTAAGTAGCTTTGCTGGAACATAGTGCTGTACACGTCAGAACAAAAGTGGCTTATTGTTTTACTTATCTTTTTGCCATCACATTGTTAAAACCTGAAATTAATTACAGAATTGTTATCATAACTACAAAGGTAAATATATGGCATGTATGCACCTGTGTTTTTTCATGTTAATCTTATTGTGAATTTTATGGACACATTTATTACAGTTTTCAATAGTAAAACTGTAGTTATTTTTTAAAATCATTTTATAAAGTGTGTATGTAATCCATGTTAAATGTAATTGTTTCTGAACAATCATGGTAAATGGACTGCATTTATATAGCGCTTTTTCTCAAAGCGCTTCACAATATATGCCTCACATTCACCCATCCATTCATACACTGGCGGCAGAGGCTGCCATGCAAGGTGCCAACCTGCTCACCGGGAGCAATTAGGGGTTCAGTGTCTTGCTCAAGGACACTTTGATGGGGTCAGGAGGAATCAGGGCTCGAACCTGCAACCCTCCAGTTGCTGAACGATAGCACTACCTCCTGCGCCACCATCTTCCCCATGGGCAGAAGGTGCATGGCTATACCCATACAGTTATCATAGGCAGAAGGTGCATGGCTTATATACCCATACAGTTATCATAGGCAGAAGGTGCATGGCTTATATACCCATACAGTTATACTCTGGCTCCAGTTTTGTTTCTCCTACTTGCCTAATCCAGTCTTATTAAACCTGATCCATGTAACTTTTTGACACATTTCCCTGTATACTGTGTATATTTATACATTTTATTTTATATCATTGCACATATACTCACTGGTTTTGGTGTATTTTTGCATGTTATATAAATAAATTTGCAGTGGATTACTCAAAGCTATTCCTTTGTCACTGTCTCGTGAATATATCCTTATGCCCTGATATTAGGCCACATCCTAACTCAATGTACTATCTAAATTTAGTCTCTTTTTAGCATTTTTTAATTAGAAATCAACTCTGGAAATGTTGGCGACAAACCCATCATCCCGGTCAGGGTCATAGGGGGACCTGGAGCCTATCCTGGGCATCACAGGGCACAAGGCAGGGTGCACTCTGGACAGGATGCCAGTCCATCACAGGGCACAAGGCAGGGTGCACTCTGGACAGGATGCCAGTCCATCACAGGGCACAAGGCAGGGTGCACTGTGGACTGGATGCCAGTCCATTGCAGAGTGTGTGTACACAAACACACACCCATACAAGCACACTCAATTCTAGAGATGCCAATTAGCCTCACTGCAGGACAGAGGAAACAAAAGGAACAGGGCAGGAGACACACCTGAATGAGATACCAGTCCACCTCAGGGTGAAATGTTGTTTTAGTAATGATAACTCCATTACAACAGAACTGCCCAGGCTTAAGAACACTGAGATGGACTGGCATTCTACAAGACATATGGGTATTTTATTCAGTCACATTATTCACCCCTGATTGCCTCTTTCTGGTTTAAGTGGAATTTCATCACAATGTTTGAAAAAAATGACACAATGACACAGCACAAATACTGTTAACAGTATTCATCTGTTCGTAAGTTCAAAGGATGTCCAAGTCTTAGATACAACACTGCATGTAAAGCACATGACGGGCAGACCTTTGTGATGCAACATTTATTCAATTTGCATAAGTGACATGATGCACGAGATTTTAATAGTTAAGTCCCCCAATCCAGATGTTGTTTTGTTGTAGTAGAAATTGTACAGAACTGAGCTCCTTCTGAAGTACACTTCCATCAGGGTCAACATGCAAACAATCCTGGTCTGATTTACTGTGATTTGCTGTTTTTATATACATATAAAACACACATTTTTAAAATATATATTAGCAAAGTAAAAATTATATTTCATTTTCCATGGCTTTTAAGTAGAATTTCAATAAAGAACAAATTTTCCATGCATTCATAATTGTTATCCGTACTGAACATTTATCGACTTATTGCCAATACATAAACAAAAAAAAGGACAGAATATGAATCAGCCACTCTAGCTAACATTAGAATGGCCCTCCCATTTGTCTACATATTCCTTGCATGTCAGTGTTTGCCATACGAACTACGAGTGTGGTGTGAAAAGGGTGTGCGGAAAACTATGATTAGTACCCACTGGAGATTCATCTGGGTGCTACCATCGTCCTCCACACACCGTCAGAATAGCAAACGTGCACGTTTGAGGTTTGAGTACAGTTCCTGATTCTGTGAGAGAGCCAGCACAATGCTGGACATGTTAAAATATCGCAGAAAAACAACAGGAATATGATAATAAACATTATAATTATAGCCACTAGTGTACATCTGTACATGTATGACACTGAAGAGTGAGGAGACACGGAAAACTGGAAACGAATCTTTTAAAATATTAAGCCAAAAAAAAATCTGACCGAAACCAGGCAAGTGGCTAGGTAATCTTTATCCTTATCTAGAAATCCAGGCATATCTCAGGGTTCACCGACAAACTTCAATTGCAAAAGAAAGAATGCTAATGTGGGAGTGTCGTCTTTTTTTTTAAAAAACTGTTCAGTCAGATTGAGGCTTATTCAATTCTGTCACCACCAGTATACTGCTGTCTCAGCTGCCGATGGTCAGGGTAGGTGATATGAACTTGTGTGGGAACATTTCTGCTCAAAATATGCAGCTGTTCAAACAAATCAGTAATGTCAGAAATTACTCTAATCTATGCCATAATTCAATATAACAAAATAATAAAAAAATTAAATACTGGGTCATAAATTAAGTTAAATCAGCAGTGCTGCTAGAAAGAATTCAGATTATCTTAGCTGAGGTTTAACTTCAGATAAATAATCTATCATTTGCATTTACATCACTAGAATATACAGTGACACACACTGCAGATAACAAGTCTTCAGATGAGGATGCGTGGTACTGCGTGAGCGCAGCTTGCAGGCAGGTGTGTCTAGGAGATGCAGCTGTTGAGGCTTTCGTCAGTCCTAAACAAGGTGACAGAGGAAAATCCTCATTAGCTGCACTAGTGACATCACAGGGAGCCTCAGTGCATTCAGACCATATGAGTGGATGCATGGAGGCATCAGTGGGCGAAAATGGAGAAAAACCCTTTGGGAAACAAGTGAAATATCCTGGGAAAATGTTTAGATGTTTAATCCGGGAGGAACTGGAGCGCAGATCTGAAACTGACGGCTGACTCTGAAGCAGCATTCACAGAGATGCAACAGTAAAATGAAAACAAAAATTCCCAATTGACTGCATTTGAAACAGAATCTTAGACTTTGAATGGCATCAAACATCAAAATAGCAACTTCCCTTAGCCAACTGAGAATGACTGGAATAAAAACGTTTCATAATTATTGCAAATAAATGAAAGCATTCCAGTTATCTCTTCCACATGCTTGGTTTCATTTTAAGAAACAAACTTAATAATGTGTCTCGCCTCCCTACACAAAATCTTCTGACCGATTCCAAAAGATTCTGAGTAAATATAAAGTCCAAGACGACATGGGATGGCAGATGATTAACTAAGCTCTGTTTTCTTTCACTGCTTATTCTTCAAGGTACTGACTGTTGCACTGCATGCATAAACACACCCTCTACATCTACAGTTCTTTTATTATTTTATTTAACATTAAGGAAAACCAATAATTGATGAAAGATGGTGCAGCACATATGTATGAGGTCAGCTCTTCATTCCAGACATCATGCAGATGTTATAAAAATTGTTTTTTTATGTATCTGTTGCACTACAATTTTTGTATAATGTTCTTTCTCAACTTAATGCTCAATACCAACAAACAAAAACAGTACAGTACATGAAACAGAGACTACTCCTAAAACTGGGTACTGGTTGACTATCTAGGTGCTGATTGGCCATCTGGGTACTGACTATCTAGGTGCTGATTGGCCATCTGGGTACTGGTTGACTATCTAGGTGCTGATTGGCCATCTGGGTACTGGTTGACTATCTAGGTGCTGATTGGCCTTCTGGGTACTGGTTTTAATCTACTAACATTAAAGTGTCAGATACACATTCCTATATGTCTTGTACTGGAATATGCCGAGACAAGTTTATTGCTTTTGGTGGAACGATATCTTTCCATTTTATTCATTACAACAACAAAGTCTAGGTAGGGTCTAGAGAGTTTTTGAAAAAGCTCGCTTGCTATCTTAAGGGCTTGAATCGAAGGCAGCTGGACTTTTTTCTTGAAGACATTTCACCTCTCATCCAAAAGGCCAAAAGTTTCACATCTTGATCAACACTGAGTTTGCCCCAAGTGACCCAAATGACCCGTTGGACAGCAGGGTGTGTCAACGACCACTTTCAAGGCGAGAATCCCAGTAAAGGATAAATACCTGGAACTCCCCATCAGACTTTTAGAACAGAAGAAGCCTTTTGGAAAAGAGGTGAAACGTCTTCAAGAAATTGAAAAAGTCCAGCTGCCTTCGATTCAAGCCCTTAAGATTATCATGTCCTGAACAACTGAGAATGATCACAGACACCTTGCTTGCTATCCACTGTCTGTCTCCACTGAAGCACATAAACGGAAATAAATTTACGAATCACTGATCGACTTCCCATTTCTATGAAAAAGTCCATCAGAATTGATGTCACACAGAAAACACTTGTGACATATGATTATATGAAGCATGAATACAATAAATAAGAATAGCACAACTTCAGAAAAAAACAGTCAGATATGTAGCTCTTACTCCAGTTGGCCAGAAGCAGGCTCTGGTCCATTCAGAAAGCTGCTGAGTCTAAATAAAATGAAAAGATAGAGAAAAAGAGTGATGAGAATCTACTGCATGTGGACAAGGCATTAAGACTGGGAGACACCATTCCACATAAAGACCTAAGGTGACACAGTGTGATGAAACTGAGGCAAAGTGCTATGCACCTCTCAGTACAGGGGAATGCAGCCGCACTTCCTGCATGTTAGTAGGGCCTCCTGGCACTCAGCACTGCCTCAGACTGTGAAGTGGAGCAGCAGTTAGTGACGTTTTTGTACAGCACAGCACGCATTAGAACTGCTGCCAACTGCCACTGAGAATAGACTCAGCATGTACAGGATTGTGATGCAGGATTTACTAGCTTCTACATATCTAGAATTATTATTCCTGTCACTATTTTTAGTACTTCATAATTATTAGTTGTATTGACACACCTAAAAAGAAAAATGCTCCATTATTGTTTCGTTTCATTCCCCTCCTGAAAGGCCATCTAATGTAAAGTTCAGAGAGGAGATGAGGAACGTAAATTAAGAATACTGAAACCTACCTTTATATGGCAATCAGTAATGACTGTGAGCGTGCAGCTATTCAAGGATTTTTGGGTATTCAATGGCTGGTATTTTGAAGTGTGTGTATGTGTTTAGCTGGGGGTGTTGGGAGCAGATCGGGTCTCTACCAATGTTGAAACCAAACCTAAGGCCTTGCTGGTTTATGAGATGTTATACAAAGTCAAGCTCTAGCAATAAATGTTACCCAGGAACTACAGCCTGCTTGGACTTCAGTGAGAACCAGAGCTCTGCATGTGCCACTGCAAAGCAGCAACACGGGCTTTGTCCCAATGCAGGGGCTGCACCCTTGTAAGGCTGCATTTTAAGACCGAATGTATCACAGCGTCGCGATAAGGCTATCCCACTTTGAAGGCTCCATCAAATGCGTGTTCAAAATGTATCCTCCTTTTGACGAGTGGTGAGGGCTCCACAGCCAAATATATTGTAAGATGCATTGGGTGTGCCTCGGCTTGGCGGTGGGAGCAGTGCTTTGCGATTCAAGGGTAAGGGAGGGAACAGCTGGTGAAGGCCAGATCTTCCCTTTGACCTTCAAAGAACACAGTCTACAAAGGCTATGCCTTCACAGACCACATCTGTCCAGGGATGCAGCCCCTGAGTTCTGACATTTCGATGGAGTCCACACACACATGTACGCGCGCGCACACGCACACGCATGCACGCACATGTACAGACAGCCAGGCTTACTTATCCATCTCTGCTGCTTCCTTTAGCTTCTCATCCAGCCTGGGCAGCGGCCAAAGATTAATCAGGGATCAAATAAAAAGGAAACAAGAAGCGGGACACAAACAGGAGAGTCAGCAGAGCAACATGGGGGTAGCCAGAAGAAGCAGCCTCCCTCAGGGCACCACCTCCACGTTAGACAACGACGCCACTTGCTACTGACACCGCGCTCATGCAGTAATGGAAACGGGCTGCAGGTGCAACTTGACACATTCTGAGAGGGATCCGTGCCCTAGCTGTAACTGGGGTTTACACATCCATAGAGCCCAGTGTTGGCATCTTTGGCAGGTTGGGGAGGGGAGGATTGGGAATTAGTGCAGAGCATGGGTAAGGTGCCAACATCTACCCAGCATTCCTCCTTTTACCTCATGCAGGCGTATTGTATAATACCCCGCTCTTCTTCAAACCTTCCGGGGAAAAGGCGGCAAGGAGGCACAGTTAGATAAGGAGCATAGAGGTCCAGGTCCCAACCTGAGATTCTCCTCCACAAAGTCTTCTCCAGTTTCAGCAAGTTGGCACATTATTAAGCACTAAAATGCCTGAGAACAGTGTATCTGTCTGGGGAGTCCAGCAGTCTCCATTGCATGTAATGGCACGAAGTACTAGAACATTTGAAGCTGGAGAATTCTCCGGGTTAAGTACTGGGTTAAGGTTTCCCTGTGGTCTGCTGCAAATCTCTCTAGTGCCCCTCAGAGTATCAGAGCACCGCAGCAAAGACCCTTCCTTGCCCCTAACGTTTTACTGCCTACTCACTGCGGCAACTGCTGATGTTGGTTGAGGAACTACAACACCAATTACAATATTTAAAACATAGGGACTGCTGAGATTCGACATTGAGGAGAAAAATAGCATTTTCTTAATTACAGAGGTCTACAACGATCTCCCTATTTTTAGAGGACACTAGTGGCCAAAATTGTGGAAACACCTAGCATTTTTGGTATCACGCTTCAAAATTGACTACACAGATACTGATGGTAATGTTTATAAACAAAGAATCTTACAAATATCATAAATTGTGTGATTAAGTAAACAACCAGAGCAACAGCTGAATGAAGTTCTGCAATATCTAAAAATTAGAAGTGTTTCACAATTTTAGCCACAAGTGATTATGAATGGGGGGGGGGCATTTTTAAGATCACTGTGGGCCCATAAACCCCAAAGAGGGAATGCTCACAGAACTCAAATAAATGTACATTAAATTCTCTAATGATTTCATTCATCAGAACCTAAACACTCCACACCAACTAGCTAATTTTAAACATAACTCACCTGTGTGACGTATTCAAACAGGTATTACAGGATATTTAAAGTATCATCATGCAAACAAGCTGATATTTGATATGACTTCTTTGTACGTATCCAACTGTGCAAGGACTAAAAACTCACTTGACAATGCTCTCTGGAATGTGCACATACTCCATGGGGATCAGCTCACTCAGTTCTGCCAAACTGTTCACATACTTAATCTTGCTGCTGAATTTTGAGCTACAAGAATGAAACAGAGAGCAGAGTCAGAAGGAAGCAGAAATGCTGTGTTTCATCCTCCTTGTATGTTCAAGTCCCATTGGCAAAGGCCCACATTGTGTAGGGTGAGAGAGTCCAGAGGCAGGACTACACAGAGACAGAGAGACAGAGACAGCAGCTCACTGACTGTGTCAGCAACACAGTGAGGAAAATACAACAGAGAAGAATGAAAGGGTCACACCCCACCTACCCCTGGCTCCTGGCCTCTGTTCTCAGCTAATTCTTTATCCACTTGTAAAATACTAACAAAGTTTACTGATTATCCTATTTGACTACAGTGAGTGGTACAATAAGCCAAACCTACACTTGATTTAATGCAATATATATTCCATCTATTGACCTGGTGTTATCAACTGACCTGGAACCACTACTATATCTGGCTGTAAATCTTTTTCAATTTCAACAGCTCATAAGGAATGCAGAAAAGTAAGTTTATAACAAGCTGGCTCGATGACTGATAATGGTAATGGTATGTACCTTTTGTATGCTGTAATTAAAATGCCATTTCTTCTGACAAATGGTTTCTTTCTGAGAAACATTATGAGCAATAATTCAGTCAGGCAAGCAGACAGGTAACTCCACTCAAACTAACAGCAGGAGCTACCTGATGAAGGGCCTGGTGACCGCAAGGATGGTTCTGATGAACCAAGAAGGGTGGACGATGATGAAGGATTTCAGATTCTTCCTGAGCCTGAGTGACAACAGAGAACAGCTCATCTTCATACATAAAAGACAGGTATCCAGAAATGTCTTTGTATTGCAGTAAACATCGGCACTGGTGAAGTCATACTCAGCTGCTGACAGTTTTTTCAGTTGCTTTAGCACTTGTCTCAGAACATGATTTAATTTTTCAAAACTCTAGGCACATCACTCACAGCCTGTGATCAAAATGCCCATTTTTCAAAATTCCCTTTTTCCAAATACTCGGATACAATACACATAAAGCAAAGATTATCAGCTGTGGCCTCAGTCATCAGAACCTTCCACAATGAGAACTGCTAAGTCTTCTGCATGCACTGCAATGAACACTACAGCACTGCAGAGTACTACTCTTACCATCAATTGACTGTATACTGCATGCCAATGTGTAGCGCAAAGTAGGTTATGTGACTATGTAAATGTATTCTACAGTATGGAGTCATATTTCTCTTGTAATTTTCCCTACAGAAATAAGATTAAACCACCTAGTGAAAGCCGAGGCAGACGGGCTGCTAACTGACAAGCGAGAGCTGAGGCTGTGGTCACCTTGGGCCGAAGACGGTGTTGTGGGATGCAGACCTTGTACTGTCTCATACAATGCAGAGCTCATTGTAGCATTCCTAGATGAGCCATCTCTGGTCTGTAAAGCTGTTGGCGTGACCTATGTTGTTTTGTGGGACAATGTCAGGTTCTACCATGCTCAACTGGTGCAGGCATGATTAAAGGCCCATTTATAATTCACCACCATATACTTGCACCCATACTCTCCTTTCCTCAACCCAGATGGGGAATTATTCTCCACATGGAGGCTGAAACTGTATGAGACACCTGCCTCAACAAGTGACCCTTCTCCAGGCCATGGATGAGGCTTGAGACAACTTCACAGCAGACCAGTGTCAGGCCTGAATTCCTCATACCCCAAGGTTTTTTGTTTTTTTGGTAGCTAATTGTTGTTTCAATTTAAAGGGAACCTCTGTTGTGATTTAAACATGTATGTATTTAAGATTTATTCAGTAATTCCACTGCATCTTCAGTATTCTCTCGATTGGTCCTATCACAGTGACATTAGGTATAGCACCACAATGAAACGTATCACATATTCTGTATTACAATTTCTAATGGTTGTATGAATAACGAAACAGTGAAACTACTGGTATCTTGTGTGTGGGTGATCTAAACAAATGTCTCTATGATTCTGTAAGTGCAAGGATTCTTTAAAAATAATGCTAAACGCAATGTGTTGAACATTAGACAGCCTGTGTTACAAGTGGTGACCATTTGAGTTGTGTGTCTAGAGTTTTGAAAAATAACATCAAGCTTCTGTACCTAGTGCCAAAGTGATTGTAAAGAGCTGTGAATGTGTGACCACTGGATCTTCAAAGAGTCACGCCAAGCTTTACTAAGCACCCGGGTGACATCTGAGCTGAGGAGAGTCCTGTGTCTGTGTGCCTCCTCACTACGTTTGACGGCTGATACCTCCTGTCTATCATGTGATAGCACTTCTTCAGCCAGCCCAGGCCAGGCATTCTCCTGCGTGGTGTGGCTCCATTCAGATACACGATCATGTAGTCTTCTGCTACCATAAGCTCCAGGGTGCTTATCACGTAGCTGGAGACACGGAAACACACAGTTTACGCAACACTTGTCACTTACGTCACTTGTTTTCTGCCTGCATAGTAACCTTGTTGAGGGAAATGTTATTGACCAAATAAGGGCTAAGTGATTTCAGTGGGGTGGAACTGCAGGGCTTGACATTGGAAAGGTATAAGGAAAATATTTTCCCAGTCCACTTCGCTCTTTTCTACCCAGAAAACAAAGAATGACTCAATCGGCACACTGTACTGTACACACACACACACACACATATATATATATACACACACACACACACACACACACACACACACACACACACTACTCTACTTACAGGAAGAGGTTCTCCATAATATAATGGTAATTATCCCGGTTGCTGTCAGGCAGAAAGCATGCAGCAAACACAATGATGGCATTGAGGTCGCCATAATAACCTGGAGAAAATAAGAGTCATAGTTATTACAGTGGGCAAGGCGGAGCCAACAGAAAAACAGGAAAGAAGCTTTTGCTGGCACAGTGCATCCTGTGACCCATGTTCAATGACCAAGTATGGCTTCACTGTGAAGTAGATAGACTCTGCTTTGATTTCAACAGTTACAGACAAGCAGAACTACCACCATGTTACACCTGGCTTCCCCTCCCATTGGCCCACATCCCCAGTCTGCCTCACCTCCATGGGAGATGACTCTCTGGTACGGCCCGATGCACTTCATGTCGATGCGGTGTTCCTGCTCGCCGATGATGACGGTCCTCCACAGCTTAGCGTCCTGCCGTTCTTCTTCTGTGGTGTATTCTGGGATAGCCTCAGTAGGCTCCCCCAGTGTCTCCTGTTGGGATTCTTTTGACAAAGAGAAGGCGACTTTATCGGGAATGAAACCATTCAGTTTGCCTGCGACCTGATCAAAGACTGTTTTTGCTAAACATGCAGTTCCCAGGTTACAAACAAGATTGGTTCCCTAAGTCTGTCTTTAAGTTGAATTTGTAGATAAGTCAGAGAAATGATAATACAGAATATAAAATTATAATAATAATTATATGGTAGTCTTGCGCCTGTAGCTTCCAGGATAGTCTCTGAACCCCCCATGACCCTGAATAGAACCAGTGGGTACAAAAAATGGACGGATGGAAATATTTAGTAATAATCAAAATAACTACATATGGTAACTGTACCTCGAGCTGACAAACTGCTGAAACCATGTTTTCACAAGTGGCATAAAGTAGTGCATGCTTTCATTACTACAAACTATTGTATTTAACCTGAATTTTTCATTTTTATGGCAGTCTATTCATAAGTACGAGTCGCCTGTAAGTCGGACATTCTTAAGTCAGAGACTTCCTGTATTGCGGTTTTATTTTGCCTGACAATTATCAACATGCTCTTTATGCTATGAGTATGTAATATTTGCCCATATATTTACCATTAATTTGCATTTTAATTGGGTAATTTCAATTGACCTCTTCAGTTCGTTTGTACTAAATTACCAAAATGTTTGCGGCAAAATGGTTCAGAATTTGTGAAATTGCTTTTACTCCCCTTTCGTATTTATAACATAGATAAAATGAATGTTTCACTATTGCATTGTATATTACAGCAATTGTCCGTGTGAGTGACCGGCGTGTGAGTGACCGGCGTGTGAGTGTGCCCTGCGATGAGTTGGCGCCCCATCCTGGGTTGGGCTTTGTACCTGTATAGACTCTAGACCCCCCATGACCCTGAATAGGACACAAGTGGTTTCTGAAAATGGATGAATGAATGGATGGATGGATTTGTGCAAGGTTTTATTGCTGCTGTATATTTTTCTCTCCCAGCAGAGTGAACTTTGGCTAAAGCTGAGTCTGGGTCTACAGCCTCACGTACTGATGCATGTCCCTCACATAAATGAAACACAGAGGCAAAATTGAAAAATGTAGGGTCTGTGACGAAGTGACCAGTTGTCCTGCACTTGTGCTCCGTGTGAGGAGTTTGCACGCTCTCCCTTTGTTGCATGGGTTTCCAGCAGATACTCTGGTTTCCTTCTACAGTCCAACGATATGCTGTTAGGCTCTTTGGTGTCTCTCAATAGCTCATAGTGTATGAGTATGACTCTGTTTGTATGTGCCCTGCAATGGACTGGCATCCCGTCCAGGGTGTACCCCAGCCCCGTGCCCCGTGATGGACTGGCACTGCAATCAGCGTGGGCTCCAGGCCCCTGTGATCCTGACCGGCATGACATATGTCCTGCCGTATTCACTACAGCCTTTGTGTCTTTTGAATGTGTCCCAGTCATTCTGTGTTTGTGTGAAGCAAAGTCGAAGCCGCAAGAAGGAGATCCTTGTAACTTGACAGCTGCGTTTGCAAAAGCTCATCACAGGGCATTTCATTTTGTTAAATGCTTAAAAACGCTCGCTTCATTTAGAAAAGGGCAACACTCACAGAGTTTGATCTCATTCAGCGCAGCATCTGGTTATCATGTGATCTATTCCGGATTACAGCTTCCTGGTGTCTCGCTACTTATCAGTTCTCCAGGATAGTGCAGGCTGATACCGCATCCATTATTTATAAAAGCATACCTTTCTGCCACTCTTGCTTGGATGCGTTAGATATGTTTCTCACCCTGCCACTCCTGCTCGTTGACATGGCCGGCATAGTCCAGGGAATCCGCCTCATCCGGAGTGTCCATCTCATCCACGTTGATGTCCAGATCGTCTGGGGTATCCAGGGCATCGTCCGACAGGATGGAGCCCTCGCTCTGATCCAGTGACAGGTTAATCTCTGGGGCTGCCAGCTTCTTGCGCTGGGGATGGATCCCATGCAGGTCCAGTGAGGAAGGGGGCGCTGAAACACAACCACGTACCATCTATCCCATTTCACTCCACAAACCACTCTCTGGTTTTGTTTCAGAAGCATAAAAAAATCACAAATGGTGCCTCATTAGAGCAGGATGAACCATAGCATTGTTGGTAAAACTATATAAAGCATATGTCAAATAACCAAAAGACCCACTGCTTCTACTCATTAAGTAGATATACTAGACAAGTTTATGTTACGAGGGACCGGGAACAATCATGTGACCGAGATGAATGTTTTCTGTACACCTGCGAAAAGAGGAGGGGGTGCTTCAGACTAGTTATATTCCAGTGTTGATGATTTTGCAATTCCTGACTAACATTTATTCATAATGGAGCACATGCTTAAAACGTAACTCTAAATTGCTTTAAAATTGGCTGGGGGTGGTTTCTGGAGCTGTGCTGGTCACCTGGTCTGTTCTCTGCCCCGCTGGGACTTGTCACGTCCTCGTCACACTGGCTATCCATTCCCACATCCTCTGTTGGGGACCTATAGGAGCAGAGGAACACCAATGTTCAAAGACACAGTCTCTGGGGTTTGATACACAAACTCACACGCCCTTAAGCAGAAATATGAACGGCATGAAGAACCACTTACACGTCATCAGACCCAGGGACAAAAGGAGGATTGTTTGTGGGAAATGGGCGATCTGAACACCACTATATCACCTTCCAACGGTTAGCAGATACCAAAATGGTTAAGGGACATAGGATTATATTGTCCTGACAAATATAACAATGACAAAGCCCACATTAATATGCATTTTAAAAATGATACAATCCGAAATTATGCATGAATTAGGTTGTGAATCATTGCCTTAGATACTCTGGTTTCATTTAATTATGCATTAATTTTTATAAGCGGCTAACCTGGTTCTTCCAGTGCGGCCTTGAGCAGCTCATCTCTACGGCAGCCCCGTGCATCTGCTAATTTGTTTTTAGTTTTCATGTTTGTAGACTACTTTCCTTGGATATGGTATCGTTTTAATCCCAAAGTTACAACACATATGGTATGCAGCGTGATGGTGCTTATCTTTATAGAACTCAGAAAGAAATGTCACTACTACAGATGCCAGGCCACGGGGAGGACCTGGTGCTGGAGTGTGAGGGAGCAGCAGGAGTTAAAGCCTTCATTCACTAACAAGCCGCACCTGGGCCTACTGGTCAGGCTGAAACGGTGCTGGAGGTGAAAAAGGGGGCGGCAGTGAGATTATGGAATAAGAGAAAAGACACTTTCATCATCATGGGAAAAGTCACTGGCAGACAGAGAGGTTGAACTCTCAGCCGTTGCCAGGAGCGAAGGCTGGTACTGACACTGCGGACGTGTGCTTTACGGAAACTCCCGCTTCCATGGTGACACCAGATGGTTTTCACATCAAGCGAGCCGAGAGAAAAGTGAGTATAATTAGTATAAAGGAAGGAGGGACTCTGGCTTTTTTGTCGAACAACAGCCAGTGTAATCTGTTACAAATCACTATAAAAACCCACGTATAAGGTAGAAATCCTGGGCTGCTAAATGGGGGATTGCAACCATAGGACCTGCTATGTGTGTTTCCCCCTCCTCCCTATGCCCCCCCCCACACACACATCCTGCTGATATCACTATTTTGATTAATCATATCTCTCCAATTTCATTAACTTCCTCCAGCAGAAGAGTTCATGATGAAGTATCAAGTGGAGGTAGGCAAATTTCTGGAAATAAGCCAACAAATAAACAGGGGGAAGCTTAGAAAAGGCCACCATCCCCTCCACTTCTGCTTGCCTTCCTGCTTCCACCTCTTCCCCATACCAGAAAGGGCACCAGCCAAAAAAGAGAAGACCCACTCCCTCCCCCAGACTGTGCGTCACTGCACACCAGGAATGAACAGAACTGGGGAAGCTTCACACTGTCAGGGCAGTGGGCCTGTAGCAGGGTTTGCCTAAGGGTGCTTAAAGCATGTGCCAGTCAGATGCATGGAATTTTTCAGTACATATACACCACGTTCCAAATTATTGTGCAAATGATATTTTTCTCTGATTTTCCTAAATAGTCGCTGCAAATGACAGTCAGCATAATTTACAAGTCATCAACCACTAGAGTATAATTTGAATGTTACTGAACAAACCTCCCAATAATAACAATATGTTTTTCACAAATAAAAAACTTAAAATGCGCTTAAAAGCGTCACTTGTTGAATTTGCAGCATTAGGAGGTCATATTTACTGAAATCAAAAGCTATTTCAATCAAAAACATCTTAACAGGTCAAGTTACATTTTAACATAGGACCCCTTATTTGATAGCAGCTTCACAATTCTTGCATCAATTGAGTTTTTGGATTGAGGTCAGGGGAGGATGGGGGCCACACAATGATGGCCGAGTAGAAAGTATATGCAGAACTGCAAGCCTCTGGAGGATCGTACACCTTGACGTTCGCGGGACTCCAGAGGCACCAGCAGCTTCAAATACCTGTTTGCTGCTTTGTAATGGCATTTTAGCAGCTGCGCTCTTAGTCTGATGTATTTGATGATTTGTCTGGCAGAAACCTTCCTCATTGTGCCTTTATCTGCATGAACCCGTGTCTGTTCTCTTAACAGTACAATGATCACACTTAAGTTTTCATACCTTCAATCATATCGGTGCGAGCAGGCACCACCGGATACTTTTGTTCAAAGGAACATAGAAAAGAGGATGAGAGCAGGATCAGCCAGTCCCAGTCCCAATTCGGGTGACATCACTGAACCAGCGACTTTCCAATCACAGGAGCAGAGCGCTAAGGCACAGAGCTTAAAAAGCGAAATGCACCGGATGGCCATCTTGGAGACACTATGATAGAATGTGCACAGCTAATCTTTTTTAAGAGAATTTTTGCATGCAGCCAAGTACTAGGAATGTTCTTCCAGTCAATAGGTAAAACCAACAATGTTTGTCTTTTATACTGTCTGTATTGTCCCAACAATAACAATGCTGGAATTTAACACTTGGGATTAGTAAAGTACACATCTGAATCTAATGAGCTAATAAAAGAGTTACTGTAAGAACCACCTTTACTCCCCATGATATACCTGTTTCAGAGAATGCCTTTGTTTCTTTGTATTTAGAAATGTTCAGTTTCAGCATTAAGAAGGTACTATTAATGTTAAGATTTACATCAGTCTGTCTACATTTCGCATATTTTCCTGCATATTGTATAGCGCATATTGTGTTAAGGGAGGTATTTAGATGCAGTAACATTCTTTGAGGTAGGACTGGGCAATATCGCAAAATATTTCATCACAATAATTTTTTCACATCGGTCAATATCATTACACACAGTTCCCACTGTATTCACCAAAGGACAAAATCTATGTGTAAATGACAATAAATGAGCTGGATCAGGCTGGTGTTTGATTGCAATGAACAGCCCTGGGACCAGGGGTGAAAGTAGTTTTCATTTCTTGCCGGTACTACAATCTTTTAATCACTTTATCGTTTTATATCTCTCTT
>JAODKF010000046.1:29089540-29103733 GCA_026779585.1 Mormyrus proboscirostris
ACACAATTGGGCAAAAACACCAGGTAATGAGGGGGGCGTGGCACACGGGCGGATGGAACGGAGCTGAACGTTACAGTGTGCATATGTATTACAGTAATACTGGTAAGCGTTAAACTGCACAAGCGGCTGTGCTGAAATGAAGTTGTGTGGTATAGTAAACATAAAAAAGTACCAGGCTGAGGTGCCCACTGAGAGGAGAACTTGCTGGAGCTTATCCCTCATTTAGTCAGTGGTGCCATCAGCTAATCAGCCTTGCAGAAGGGGCCATGGACTAGCGGCATAAGGAAAGGTTTCGGTAAATAACAAGGCCTGAATTACTACAAGGCCTGAAATACACAAACGTGTGTGGTAGACATGTATGATGTTGTGCAAGTGTTTTGTGATTCCAATCTGGAGCCATTCTTATTCCAAATTCCAAATCAGCACAGCTATAATTTACATAACTATAACTATTTTCAAATGAAAGTCCAGTGCAATGTCAGTGAGGTAAGTGCAGGTGGATGGCTAAGGAGACATTTTAACTTTGTTATAACGTTAAAATGCTGCTGGGGTTTTTCCTGCTTTTCCTTATATTAGTTCCTGCATTTTCTTGTTATGTTGTTATGTTGTAGTATCTGAATTGAATAGTCAGGCAATTTCACTAAGCCTACACTTAATGGTTTCCCATTTTTTAGTTACTTATTTTTAAATTAAGGTACTTTTATATAAGCCAGTTGTAAGATGGGAAGTTTATGGATGTGTTGGGTGAGTGAAGTGAGAATTTGACCCTTTTACCTTATAAACCTGCCTTTCATTGCTCTCTCTCCACACCTCCCTATCACAACAATCCTGTCTCTAAAACTCTAGCCAGACCTGTCAACCCTGATATCTTTTCTTTTTGCCTTCCACTCCCCATTCTTTTCTACACATTCTCATGTGGTTCTGTTTTCCTTTTACTCAAAATGAAACTAACACTAAAAAAACTATTGAAAACTACTTATAATAGGCAAATGTTAGAGATGTACTCATAGTATCCCTATCTTTAAATTACAAAGTACTCAATTCTTTTTGCCTTCCACTCCCCATTCTTTTCTACACATTCTCATGTGGCTCTGATTTCTTTTTACTCACTAATAAATCTTTTGAAAACTATATGCCTTCCTTCCCACATATCTGGCTGTTGTGAAAATGCACTATACAAATAAATCAAATGGAATTAATGACATTGTAACATACTACAACACACCTATTTAGAGAGCTTCAGGAGAACTCTGTTGCGAAAGCTGCTATTTAAACAAAAGTTGAAATGAATTGAATATGAAGTCCAAATGTTGAAAGCACAAGAAAATACCAGAGCACCATTTCCTTCTTTTGCCTTTTTAAAAGGGAATTACCCATATTGTTCACTAGCCAAACTCAGATGAGTACAGTTAACTAGAATAGAAAATGCTCTGTAATTAATTTAGTTTAATATACATATACTATAATTGTACCATTATTTTTTACCAGAACTGTTTTAGATAAATACAGTCACCAAGGAACCTAGGTTAAATCGAGATCACCAGCACTGTTTTTATGAGCTGGAACAGGACGGTACTGAACACAAAATAACTTGTGTGGTTCTTGGTAGTGGATGGAGCAACCCATTGTCAGCAGAGTCCAAAAAGCCACATGACCATATATATGCCAGTGCTTCTGCACGCTTTGTCATCAGTCTCACTTAGCAAGCTCACACATCTTAAATATAGCCACTAGCAAATTGCAAATGGCACAATGCTCTTTCAAATTGTCATTCTTTAATTCAGTTCCACAGTATTGCTTAGCACTGTGTGAAAACCGAGACTAAAATAAATTCAGAACTGAGATTAAAATAAGTTCAGTCTCGACAGCCTTGAAGGTGCAAAGTCACGTGTTATTGTGCAGGTCGTGAGTGTATACTATACTGATGGCCATTTAAGGGACACAGAAAAAAACAGTACAATGGTTTTGATGGTCATTTATGGTGTAGGTCTCTTCAAGCTATAGCCGACCTTCAAATACTATGAGTACATCTCTGTTGCCCCCCCCAGGAACACTATCATAGGTCTGTGTACGGAACAGCACTGAGAAAATTAAACCGCACCTGCAATCATCATTCTTTTTTCTTTGTAAGCACTTTAAAAAGTACACTTTAAAAAGCAAGACAAGCGTATCTTTGTGATTTTCGGTTAACATCACAACCATACAGGAACACAGGATAATCTTGTTCCTGTTTCAAAAGCAGAAGCGTTTTGTAGGAAATCTTTGTTGATATGTAATTATAAACAGAAGCATTGTTGAACTCTCCAAAGCACAATCCACTGTGCATGTTAGGGGTATCAAGCAGTAAGACAAGTAGCAGATTTTATTGTACATTATTACACTCACCGAAGGTGTTGTTTCAGTCTATGAAATTTGGAGAATCCAGGCTGAGAGCCCTAACGTGTTTTTTTTTTTTGTTTTAATCACACTGTTACGACCATGCTCACTACTCACCAACACACGTACACATACACGTGATCTCCACTCTGCAGTTCAAGGGTCTTACCAGGCTTTTCCGGTTATGACTCTTATCAACAAGCTAACATGATATAATCAAACACAATGTAACAATTTCAGTGAAAATAACACTTAAGTGCTAGTTAGCCATCCTATTACCATTCCATTCTAGTCAGAAATTACGATTCTAGTCAGAGATTACCATTCTACTCAGAGATTACCATTCTAGTCAGATATTACCATTCTAGTCAGATATTACAATTCTAGTCAGAGATACAGGATGAGTTTTGTTTGGTTCTTTTTAGTTTTTGTATTTGCAATAACTTTCATTGCAGTTATCCATCCTCCCATCCGTTTCCTGTAACTGCATCCGGAGCCTATCCCGGAAGCTATGGGCACAAGGCAGGGAACAACCCAGGATGCACCAACCCAACACACTCACTCCAGTTAAAAAATCACTAAATCATGAAAACTCATGAAGCACAAAACAATGGCAATTCCAACAACATCCTAGCTATGATATTTCAGTACAACATATACAGCATGTTAGTATGTTTGGGATTGCTTATGTGTGCGTGCCATCCTAGAAGAAGAGACGCTAGTACAGAAATCAAAAAGTGTGCCAGCTTCCAAACAACCAGCTCTTTGTATCAGAATGAGATGCTGGACAAGCTGGTGTCCACATACAGGTATGTATAGTATTGTATAGCATATGAGTATATGTCAAAATGATCCTCACTCCAAAAACAAAATCCAAGAGACAGAGTTTGCGGAAGCTGTCACACCCTCCAGCGCTCAGCCCAGCACAGCCGCCTTCAATTAGCACTGATCAGCAGTAACTTAAGCCTCATTCAAACCCCAGTTCAGTAAAAGGTATTGTCGCTACTCCTATGAGATATATTCAGCATCCTAACCCCTGTCTTTTGTCTAGCTCCGCTCCGCCCTGGCAGACCTTCTCGCTTCCCAGCCCAAGTCCTTCCCTCTCCTCTCACCGTCCTGCTTGTGACCTCCCAGTGTCTCCAGTCTGCATTAGGCAGATTTCCCCGCTCTGGCACTTTCGGACCCTGCCTCCCCATTCCACTGTGCTTGTTTGTCTTGGTCTCGAAATATAGCTCAGCCTTGCAAGTAGCTCCCCTGACTGATGTGTTCCCTACAGAAGCACTAACACAATAAAGCAAAACAAGTCTGTGGGTAAATATGGACTTGATCTTCTTATATATATATTTCTTCTTATATATTGATCTTCTTATATATTTATACTAATATACATACTAGTCCATATTACTATTTTTTTGCTATAAGCTGTCATATGGTTTGGGAAGGTGGCTTATGGAAAATTTGACTTAAGGGTTTGTGGAACTGATAACTTCAGAACTTAAAAACTGCCTGTACAAGTAATTATCGCCCTCTTGTGGCCAGAGACATGCTTTTTTTTAACTATTCTTGTATCAGGAAAATAAATGATCTTGTATTTTTACTATAAATGCAAATCATTTGTGGGGTTTAAATCACTTTTAAAAATTAATCACTCACATCGTTAAAGGTCTGATATTTTTATGAACATTTTTATATCAATGTAAACATTTGTCTAAAAAGTTGGACCTGCGACGTGTCAGACACTTTTCCTACTTTTCGTTCATGCAATGGTTATATTTATTGTATAATTCATTCTCAAATGTCAAGGGACAGCAGTATCCAGGCATCCACATTTTTTGATGCTGCCTGAAATTTGATGCTTGTCCTATATTTGTACCCTAAATATCACTGTGAAGCTGTTGCTCTTTTCATTGCTGTTTTTTTCCAAACAGAGGAAAATCACAAATTCCGGTCCATGACTTCTGACATGTTCATTGGGAAACACAGACCTCAAGCTGAACATAAACATATTACAAACACAATCAAAAATGAACCAACCAATAAATGTATGGAAGAAGGTTCCTACACCAGCTGGGTCCGGTTCAGCATCACCGACCAAAGTGAAGAATCAAGTGATGCAAAATCAGGTACTTTTTTGAAATATGAAAAGGTACATGGCATCACAGAAAGAAGGAGCAAAAAACACAATTCTCCTAGCCAATGAGGCAGCTAGGAGCAGAAGGTTGAATTATGTCAGGGAATCAAAGGCCATTGTCACCTCAGAGTCTTCTTTACATACTACAGGTGTGCTTTAAGTGTTACTGATGATGAGAGCAAAACGGGCAGATAGAGTGCCATGTAGTAGATTCCCTGGGCAACTGGGACATTCTTAAATATTATAATGCAGACATGCAAGTACTCAGGATAACCTAAACAAACAAATAAGACAATATGGCACAAACAGAGTGATCTAAGGACAAGCAACATTTAGTAGCAAAAGCAAAGGACATGGAAGAACATGTTAACTAACAGCCAAGCAAGTTCAAATAATGCAGCAAAATGCATACAAAGAGTTCACGAATTACTCAGTATTTCAGGTGTGTTATCAAATTTAGCAACCGACAGAGACATCAGCCCACTGGAAACGGCAAGATGAAGTAAATCATTTTGATAGCTCGTACAGGCTTGACATTGAAAGTAATGAAACAACTAGCTCAGTTTAGACCATTTTACTCCTGTTTTTTTGTCCAGTTTAATTCAAGATATGGTCATCATTTAAATGACTTATGCAGGCTGCCACTACATAATAAGTGCTAGTAGTCACTGAGATTTCTCTTGTAACTTAGGCATTTATTCTAAGCCATATGCATTTACTTACATGTACTGTACAGTATAGAAGTCGAACAGTACCTTGTGAATTGCAGTGTAACTGAAGTACTGAATTGTCCATTTGCATTTGCTAGCCAGAGCTGCCAGATTTGTATAGGTTACTCCACCTTTACTGGCACGGGTAGGCCAAACTACACTCCAGTGACTCCATTCACTACTAGTATTACAATAACATATCACAACCTTGTCAGTATACTGTTAACTGAGAGAGTTACTCTAAACCCATTGCAGACTGCAACCTTGCACTACTGAAAAAAGCTACATGTCATTTCCAGGCAGTACAGGTAAATAAATAATGAGGATTTTTCAGAATGAGGTAAATAGTGTTACACCCCTGCAATACATAATCATCAGCAATCACCCTTTACCTAAATACTGATGGGACTCACCTAGATACCCGATTCTTTTCACCAGTGCCGTAAGAGCAGATTTGTCATTCATACCCCAAAATCGGTGAATGAATCTGAAGTTTCGTGTCTCTGTGACAGGGATGCTCAGCTCCTTGATTCTCACTGAGATTCAATTCTGTATACTCATCACATAGCCCTGCATGCTGTTTTGAGCATGTACTGATTACAGTGAGGGCACTGTAGGGTACTGAATTATGGACCTGCACTACCTGGTGAACATTGTTCTGGTGGCTGCGCTTGCTAGGATAACCACTTTCAGTAGATACTCACAAGATCTGATAAACGGAGATAAACATACTATTTTTTAGTACTACTGAATTGTTCACCAATACTGTTTGCATAAACATCATAATATCCTACAACAGACAGCATTTCACAAGCATCACCTCAGATCATAATCAAAAAACAAGCCTGCTAGTTTAGTGGCAAGTACATTACATTTAACCCTGTTTAAACAGCACTTACTTCACTCACAAAGCAACACCTGTGCAATGAAATGTTTTCAATGAGAAAATAACCTAGAGCATTTGCAAGTGAGGTAGAGGCAGCAACTGACCCTGAAATGGTGCACTGGGCGAGGTCTTTGTTCTCCGTCGACTGAACAATCAGATCAGCCTCCGGGTCACCAAGGGGCCCCATGGGGAGACATTCTTGCCTACAGTAGGAACATAAACAGGATTAGATAATGAGAGATCATGTCTATGAACAATTCAGCCATTTATGTGCAGATACCAAACTATATACAAAGAAGGGCAAGAAACTATGCTATCCTAAATGTTTTAACAAATAAATTTTGCAGTAGTACTGGGATTTGATTATTTAAATACACTGAATATTACTTTAACATGTTAATTTGGTATACAATTCTTGAGATAATAATGCCTTAATGAATATCTCTTTTGGACAACAGTTTACTTAAAACAGTTTACTTTAAAAAAAGAAAGAAATGAACTACACCACGGCAGAGTAGCAAGCAAACCAACTAAAACAGTTCTATGAAAATAATAAAAGACCGTAACCAGGAAAATCAGAGCACCACCATAATGATAAGAAGAAGATTAACAAGCCAAACATTTTTGTTGTATAAACATTCTCAATGTTTTTCTTAAATTCCTAGAATATATAAAAACAGGGGAAACACTTAATTAGTTCATGTAAATACTGAACGGTAATGAGGCATTTAATGCATAATTAATGAAGCATAAACGGCCATGCCAGCAAGCTTCCCTAGAGCTCCAAACAACATCCTCTCTGCCACTCCCAAGGATGGATCCTTCCATGGGAACCTGAACAAACTGTTACCCTGCATCTGAATATTCAAAACCTCCAGGCAGCAAATCACAAAGGCCTGAGGAGAACATAACCTAACGCTTTGTTCTGTTTTCTCGAAGGCCCATGGCTTGCCCTTTTAAAGCAGATATTTCCATAAATATTCTCCATAAAAATTCTCCAGAACATTTTAGAGCCTCATCTAAAATGTATCACTATGGAAGAACAGTGATTAGCAAGAAGGTATAAGGTTTTGTTAGCAATATTTCATAGTTAAAATAATTGGGAAAGTAGTCCAGATTTACATTACTGAACAGAAGGTTCCAAGGTAAAGTGATGTGTTTTGTTTGCTTGCCACTTCAAATCAAAGCACTTACAAATCGGTTTACAAATACTCATTATCAATATTAATGAGGACTAGTCATATAAATCTGCGTGAATTGGTTTTTAGGTCAAAACTTTGACTTAATGGCACTGTTTCATTAGGCAGATACTGATGTCAATCAATTTTTATAAACCATGCTAAAAAGCTTTATTTAAAGAACAATGTACACTAACAACAATGGTGCTACCCTGAGGTGGGCAGGTAGACAGTAAGGAAGCAGGTAATCTCACCTGAAACCCCTGAAGCCAGCAGCCTGCAGAATCCCTGCAGAAGAACTCCCTGTTTTCTCCCTCATCACTTCGGACGTGTCATCCTGATCTATTAGCTGCTCTGCTATGACTTCCTCATCATCTTTATAGATCCGATCCCCAATTGTCCATTCAGGTTCTATATTCCTTCCAAGTGATTTCACGTTCATTGGCACTGGGATTATGCCCACTGGAGGTGGCTGAGCCAAATGAGTGTGCTGGCTAAAGCCATGGATGATATTTTGCTTCTCTCTCTCATGAACCACACAGTTGATGCCAGAGCCTGTGAAATGTAAAAAGATGCCATCTGTTCCTTTCCTGGCATTGCTGACCAATGGCGAGTCCATATCCTTTATAACCCCCCCTGAACCACCTAGAGGGCTATCAGTTATTGCAGAGCTTTCTTCTGGGGAATCCACCAGCTTTTTCTGCCTATCCAGCAGTGTCCACCCCTGGGTTCCTACAGTAGATCGGCCCTCATCATCCGAATCTTCCAGCGAAATCTGTGACCGGACATATACGTCATCTTTGGCTTTAAAACGAGTAAATGTGTCCCTGACTGAAGCACTACTTTTCACATCTGCAGGTTCTTGACAGTGGTTGGGTAAGTTGGTGTGCAGCTGGAACTCCGCATTCATTTCTGAACCTTTTACATTTGTATCCCTTTGGCAGGGTTTTTTTACATGTGCATCCTTTGTGCAAGGTTTATTTATATCTACTAGACTGCTTAATAGGTCTGGACTAATGATTTCTGTTCTGCTTTTTCCATCACCTTCCTGGACTGTCCCTTGCCCTGAAACAATAATATACTCCATCTCCAACCCCGAGGAATCCCCGTCTGAGAAGGATCTCACATCGTCTCGGCTCTCAAGTTGTAGGCATTCAGAGCTGCCTTGCTTTGACTTGTTGTTCTCCTTGCTAAGGTACGCTGCCCCATAAGCACTTGGAAGGTCACTTGTGACAGAATCATCTACCTGGTTTAATGGAAACATGCTGCTATCTGAGTGGAGTGAATCATCCAGAAGTATAAATGGTGAGAAGTGGCTTGTTTCCTCCATTGATTCAACATCATTTTCATATTCACTGTCCACCCAGCTACCATCTGACATGTTTCTTCCTGATTCAGGGCTGCTGACATGTTTGGCCATGTGACCTTCCCCTTCAACCCCCAATAATGTGAGAGATTCATTTCTCATATGATGACTTGACTCTGGCCTTGTGGTTTTTTCATCATCTGTGCTGTCAGTGGGACACAGATTAGATGGGAACTTTGTTGCATTTTTGAAAATGTCTTCTTTTTGTTGGTTTAGGTCATTAATGAAAAGTGTTTCTGTTTCTGAATTACCACATATTTCAATCTGAGGAACTACCTTGTCCTTTGAAGAATGTAAATGCCTCTGTGGAGTCAAGAAATGCAGGTTTCTGTGATCAGTTTCCTCGGCTTGTTCTACCTGATATTTCCCACAATCTGTCTCCTTAGTATGTACTGGAAAGACCCTCCCTGTCTCCTGAGCCCAACCATCTCCATCATGAAGTACACCTGGCCCAACATAAAAGGCTAGCTCAGTAGATGTTGCACCATGTCTACATTCTTCTGTAAATGTTGACTGATCTTCTATTTGTGGTGATGTTTCAGTGAGTGTGTTTGTCTCCTTATAAGTCATGAAGTTTGGGGAGGCTTGATCCCACTGAACTTCAGGGTCCACATTGTCATACTGTGATACTGATTTCACCATTTGTTTAGTGATGGGTATAGTGTGAAGGTTCTTCTCCGATGCTGTCTGATGATCTAGAAATTTCTGTCTATGTTCAAAATCATTAACCTGACCCAGCTCCATTTCAGACTCCCTTTCAAGTTCAGAAGAATATATTGTGTGGTGAAAGTCAAAATTCAAATTCCTTTCATCATCTGCTGCATTAAACTGTGCCTCTTGTTTGTATATGTTTTTATTATCCATTTTTAGTATTATGTCGGTTTTGGCGTCTAATGTTAGCTCATTGAAAGTGTGGTGTTGGCCACTGTCAATGCTGTTTTCTTGAAACAGTCCAGCAGCTCGATCAGACCTAGCTGATGTCTCATTCAATGACCTACCAGCTGACAGAATTTGGGAATCCGGAATATAATTTGTTGCTTTTAACTCGTTCTGACTTTCTGGGCCATAGATTTCTTCGCTAGCTTTACTCCAGTTCCAACGCCCAGACTGAATAATTTCTGTGTCCTTAGGACTTCCTGTGTCTGTTTCCTCATGGCCTTCCTGCGAGTCCTTTCTGAAAGGTGTTTCACATGATCCTACTTCTATGCTGTCATTTCTTGTTTGAGGACTAGTAGACTGGGTGTCCTCCTGTATTGTGGTGTTCCACATTTCCATGCTTTGGTGGATATCCTGAGAAAGACAATCCATGGAGTCTCCCTGGGTATGACCACTGCACTGCTCAGATGCCTCTGAGTGGTCAGCTGTTTCAGGACTTGTGACGGTTGACTGTGAATCATCACAAATAGTCGTGTTCCACATATCAAGTGACTCCAGATTAAATATAGCACAGGATGTCTGAATTTCATTCTCAACAGAAGATGGGTCAAAATCTGACTCAGGGGGTCCACCCCCTTTGCAGGTTTCTGGTGTGAGTTTCGTTTGTGCTTCCATTGTTCCTGGCTTTTCAACCACTGATGACCCTTCTGTATTAAAAAAAGGTACATACTTCTCTTCACTCACTGGGACTGACTGAATATCACCAAGGCTTCCTGAACTCCACATGTCTGAGACACCTATGTCCGAGACCCAGCTATTGTACACTTCAGCTGTCTGAACTGTTTGACCAAAGGGGTTCCATGTACTGGAGCTGTCTGGACTTGGGTCCTTTTCATTAGGGTCATCATTTTTGATATTCTGCAGGAGAAGATCCTCCAAAAGCAGTGAGCTTTTTTCTTGTGACTCCACAGTACTTTCGTTTGCATTCTTGTGAGAAACAGCTAAGTCACCCGATGACTCAGTGAACTGGCTTCGTAGCTTTAGAAGTGAAAAGTCTCTGTCCAGATGCATCAGGCCTATTTCTGTGTAAGTTAATGATGATGCTTCTGTTTCATTTAGTTCTATCAGTGAGAGATCATCATCTGCAGAGAGACCCTCTGATCTAGACGCAATCACTCTGTCACTGTAGGACAGATCTTTCAGGTCTTTCTTTTCTATTAATTGTAGGTTTTCTTTTGAATGGGAATAATTAGTAATGTCTGAGACCAAACAAACATTTTTGGTGCTCCCAGTATAGCTTGAATCATTTTGCATTAAGCATATTTCTGGACTAGTACCCTCTGAGTATGTATAACGTGGGTCTTTGCTATTAGCATTATCATTATTCTCTATATGAACTCCAGGTTTTGTGGATATGGCCATGGATTCATTTGTTTGCAGTGTGTCACTGTTTAGGTCATCACACGAATTACATATAACTTGCTGAGTTAACGTCTTGGTTAATGTTAAGTCAGATACCTGTTCATGTTCAGTTGCAGCTTGGCTGAAGTCTGGCACATTCCATTCAAATACATTTAATGCATCTTTCATAGCAGGAGACCAGAGGAGCGAGTCACTGAGGTAATTTGATTGGCTGCCCTCCTTTATTAGATGATCTTCCTTTTCTCTCTCTCCAGTCCCCTTTAGTTCCATCCTACTCTTCAGGCCAATATCCGGACTTTTCTCACCAATATCGCTCACCTCTGCTAGACTCCATATAATAGCATCATCTGAAGTTGACCCCTTGGTGTCTGACGCAAGGTCATCCCAGGGCTCTGATGATGAGACACTCTCTTTGTTTACAATTCCATTGATTTTCTCCATGATATCTTCAGGAAAGAACTTTGGCAGTCCTGTACTAAGCGGTGAGGTTTCAACAAAACTGTTCATGGGTGTGGGTGGGATTCTGGTATCTGAGCCATCACTCCCAGACTGCTCCATCCAAGGCAAGGCAAATCTATCCTCTGACAAATAGCTTCCCTCACTTACTCTCTGTTCATCAGAATCATAGAAATCTATAAGACTCAACTCATCATCTTCTAACAGGCTGGAAGCCACGTGTTCTTTGGTAGTACCACAAACTTTGACACCGTCATCTGGAGAAGAGCTGCTGCAATCGTGCATGGGATCTAAAGTAAGAAGGTCAAAGTTGTCACTTTTATTTTTCACAGAGGGCCTGTGTTCTTGTGCGCCTTGTTCTACAGCAGTGGCGACCGCGCACAGGCCGAGAGCTGGGTTCTGGAAGAATCCAGTCGTCTCTCCCATGGGACTGTCGTCGCTGAGGAACACGGAGCTCTCTTTGGAGGAGCGGCTACTGCGTACCGTGGCCATGCCGCTGTCGGGGCTCAGCAGCTCAGGGCCCCCTTCCCCGAAGGCCGGCTGCGGCCCGCTCAGCTCAGCTGCGTTCTCCGGGGAGTGGATGGAGATGGCGGAGGCGGGCTCGGCGTCGGAGCTGTACATGTCCGTGATGCCGGAGGAGCCCTGGGAGAGGGGCGCGCTGCCGGCGACACCTTCGGTGGACGATGTCCGACTGTTCTGGGCCAACGAGCGCTGCCTCCTTTCCAGGAACTCCTTGATGAGCATGACCACCTGTTCGGTGTAGACTGCTGTGTTCCTGCACCTATACAGCTGAAGTGCATGCAGTGTGCAGCTGAGCGGCTCCACGTCCAGGCTGGAGTTATTGGCTTCCTCCAACTCACAGCAAATCTACAATAAAAACGGTCAAACTGCAAAAGTCAGAAAAAAAATGTAACACTTCTCTAAATCTCTCCATATATCCCATAATACTTTTGTCTTTCTGTGTATAGATGAATATCAGATAATATTCTAATATATAAGAAAACTGGAATATTTTTGCAAATAACAGAAATGTGATTTTTTTTTCCTTGTAAATTCCTGAAGAACTGAAAGTCAATGGTGTATAATAGAGTTATAAAAGTCATATCCATGCAAGCATATTTTTAAACTGTGATTTGTCTACCTGGCTGAAAATATCCTTGTTCGTAGAGTACACTGCCACCTGTTGACACTGATGATGTACTTCATAAAGGGTAGATGACACCAGAACAAGCCCCTGGTAACCATGGCGATCACAAAATGACTTCAAATCCCAAATGACACTTGGATGGGTACTGTAGTCCTAAAAAAAAGCAAACAATGGCTATATACATTAATGTGTGTACAATTTTTGTGGACTTAAAAATTTTAACCAGATCATAATGAAGAAAAATCTAGTTCTTCATAAACTTATTTTCAAGCATTTGTACAGATGTTCAGTCGCAATAAATACTTATGGACATAAAATGCCAGTTAACCCAAAAATAAGGCATTAAAGCAGAGGCAATACATCAAGACAAGGCATGGAGAGACACCACCTTCACCAGCGCCTGTGATCTGTGCGCAGTTCTGGAACCTTCCAGGGTGCTGACGCTGTCTGTGACGGTGCCCCTCAATCACCACTCAGACAGAACACTGTCCCAAACCATTAGTCATGTCGTCTGGGGGGCTGGTGCTGAACCTCACTGCTATTCGCGCTGCTCGTGCTTCTCGCCTTTGTCAACTGAATTTTTCACTCCATAAGCCATTCTGCACTCGTGTCAACTGCAACCCAGTAAATAATAACACAACAAATGTTTGGACGAGCTCGGCCCTGTGCAGGGCAGGCAGGCACCGCGAGGCGGACTCAGAGAGCCGTGGTGAGGGCAGGCCTCCTGACGCAGGGGGCACAGACGGCGCATTCATTATGCCGGCATGCCCGCCAATTAACCACGCCTCGTCTCATTGCCCCTATAATCTGCTCGGGAAGCACGCTGCTCCGGCGCAGTCTGTCTTAATGGCGGGAGCGACGGGCCCCTGCAGCCAGCCGCACCTGGGGAGACGCTTCGGTGCTAAGCACGACTGGGGATGCTGTTCCTGCTCAGCGCCACCTGTTCCCTCAGAGGGGCCCACTACACCTCCCTGCTTGGACTAATGGGGCTATTTTAGGTGGAGGAGACCTTGTGAAAGATACAGTAGAGGCCGGTCTGGCTTGCTTGTCCTTAGACGTGTTTTTCTGTATGGTATACATGCTTTACTAAGTGGAAGGTCAAGACAGGGCACCAATAAACACCAACATGCATAAGGAAGTAAGGGCAGCAAAAAAATCACTTTTATTTAATAAAAATATAAAGCTGCTCTCTTACAACATGTCAGGCTCATCGCCTTGAAACATCTGAATAACTTTTTGCTTCCCCAGATCATGTCAAATGTCTTTTTCCGACAGTGCTGGCCATACTTTGAATGCAGCATTAACCACTAGCTGGCGCACTTCCACAGATGCTTAATGCTCTTAATGGGAAAGCAAGTACAGCAACACTGAGCATCATGGGCTATAGGACTGATTCCAAGTAAGCTGGTGGTCCTGAGGGCAAAGTGGCTAGAAACTGCTGAACCAGTGCTACTAACTGGATACTGAAGGCTGAGCCATGCAGACATCAGTAACAGTATCCAGCATCTTACAGCACTTAACAGGCACACTCACCCCTGATTCTCTTTCACAGTTAAACCTCCTACTCGCCCCTGATCCTCTTTCACAGTTAAACCTCCTACTCGCCCCTGATCCTCTATCATAGTTAAACCTCCTACTTGCCCTT